>PVJL010000197.1:444984-525864 GCA_004026885.1 Lyroderma lyra | reverse complement strand
TCAGAGTAGTGCCAGTGTAGTGACAAAGAGCGGATCCGTGGCCGCCATTGGCTATGGTTGTAGGAGAATGAGATATAAGTAAGTGGCAACATGACGAAGTTGGTGTCAATTGAAGTGTCCCTTCTGCAATCTGGTTGTGGTGATAGCTGCACAAATCTAAAGATGTGATAACATTTCAGAAAAATATCTACCTCCCCCCGCAAAGAAGAAGAAGAAAAAAACCTAGTGAAATCCAAACGAAGTCTGTAGTTTAGTCAGGAGAATTGGACCGAAGGTCGTGCGCTGGTTTGACGATGGGCTGTGGTTCTGGAGCATGCCGTCACTGGGGAGCGCTCAGGGAAGGCGTTCATGGGCACTCTGTTATTCTGGCGACTTCTGTGAGTTTTAAACCACTCAGTATAAAACAACTATCATAAAGAGCACATGAAATAGCAGCGATTTTTGAGTAATCCAATTATGGGTGATTTCCATGTTCCGTGGTCTATTCCCTAACTTTCCAAATGCTGCAATGTACAAGTGTTACTTGTATAGTTAGTTAAAATGTATGTATAGATGATATAAATAAAAAGCCATATACGAAGTAATGTGTATGGGAAAAGCTCATTAAAAAGAACTTAGTGAAGTGTGTAATTGCTTGCATGTAAGTGGGTAAGCAAGGATGAAGTTGTGGGAAAATATACTAAATTTTACACACTGATTACTCAGAGAGGAGGAGTGGAAATAAAAACACAAGCAGGTTTTCTTTTTTTAATTTAGGTATCATTATGTTTGTTCACTTGTTATGAGGCAATGATAGATGTTTTATTTTAAAATCACCTAGTAAGTACAATTTTTAAAAACTCGATTTTAAAATATAGAAAGTTTTCAATGAGAAATAATGATTAAGATTGAGTTAATATATGGTTTTGCTCTTAAATGGTTTTTTATGCAACTTCTATCTTCATTTTGTATTTGAGATACTTATCCTAACTTGTACTATTAAGTGGAAGTTTTACACAGTGCTGTTAAGTTAAAGAATTCTATTGATATAAATAGTTGAAACAAAACATATCTTGGACCAATTTATCATCTATGATACAAGATAAAAATAAAAAATTCCATTAGTTTATACATATTTAATGAAGTCAAATAATTTTAAAAATATTTTATCACAAATATCGCTGCATAGCTAAATAATATTATAAATTAATAAAATAAACATCTTTATATATAATCTTTAAAAATAATACTGTTACTTATTTTTATAGACTTTGGATTTGGAATTTAAAAGAATTACTTTTGCTCTTGAAATGCAGCCATATAAATAAATTTTTAGCAGTGTGTTTAAACATATTTGTGATACCTTATGTAAAACATAAAAGTCATTGTGAAATAGCTCAGGATTATATATTTCAAAGAAAAATTGAGATTTTTTTTGTTTTACTTGGTCTAAAAACCAGAATTTAGGTGCCCATGGGGAATTGGTGCAGGAAAAGTATTTTTGTGACATTGCCAATGCCAATATTGCCTTCATTGTCTGCCATCCTCAAATCTTTAGTATTCCATCCATGACACTTTTGGTGTTAGAATTATCAAATATCCTCTAAGTCTTGCTTTATAGTCAGCTATATGGGGCTTTCTGAAATGGAGACTGTTTTTCATGATCTTACAATTGAAGAAATCAATTATTGTTTTTTTTTATTGCTTTTTTATTTTTGCTAAAGCAGAGACAATTAGAACATCTTGAGCTTTTTAAGTGTGAGAGAGTTGATGTTAAACTTAAAGCTGAACAGGGACCATGGGACTCCACTGAGCTTTTGTAAAAGTTCTCTTTTTCTGAAGGTCATGGTGCTATTTCTATAGCAAGACAGACAAGAAAGAAATGACCAGCCCATGTTTTGCTTATAATGACTTTTCTGTTTCTTTCAATGTGCCACCTTGAGTAATATGGGATATCTGAAATAATTTTCTTAGACTACCCTCCAGAAAGAATTCATGTGTTTCCCCCCACCCCATAACAAAGGATTCATTAATTTACTTGGAGCCATACCTGGCTTGAGTTTTCACTCAAGGACTTAGTAGCTATGTGACCTTTAGTAAATTACGTAGACCCACTAGTACTCAGGTTCTTTAACTGGTAACAATATTTATTTCAAAGGAATATGGTGAGGCTTAAATGAGTTCAGGTACTTCAGGCCTGAGAAAATCTGAGCATCAAAAAATGCTTGTTTAATCTCAAGTTTAAAAATTAATACAGTAGACTCTCAATTAACTGGCACCCATGGGTATTGGTAGATGCCTCATAAATATTAAGGAGACTGCCCATTACCCAGAACTCAAACAACTGGCAAAATCTCAAGCAACCTTCCAGATGTTTGAGTTCTAATTAACCAAGAGTCTACTGTATTTGTTATGAAGCTAGAAAACAGTTATTAAACATCTTCAATAGTACTGCTGCAACAGGCAGCTTGTAGAAACTTCCATTCGGTCTCAAGAAAAAAAACAAGATCAAGTTGCTATTTCTTTACCTCTCCCCCTTTTTTTGTATGATAGCTATAAAATAATGTGCATGATGTTTTACAGTTTAATCATCCCCAGTGGAAGTCAGTTCTGGACCTCCAGTTCTACCTTTATTTGGCTCCCGAGTTTTTTGTTCCTTGACAGCTGTATCTTCTGCTCTGACACAGGAAAACTCAATGAATTTTATAGTTGCCAAGTGGACAGTTATTTTCTTAAATCGTGATTTGGAAGGCTTCATCATGCTCAAGCTGAATATTCAAGTAGCCCTTGATGGTAGTGAAGAGGTGACAGTTCTCTGGCCTCATGTGTTGGTTAGAAAGAATATGACAGCCACACCCCCAGGTCTGGCTCATTACATGGTGATGAAATTACTCATCCCTTCCCCTCAACTTCCCCCATCCCATTCCTCTGTACATAACACACACACACACACACACACACACACACACACACACACACTGAAAATCTCTTAAGCCAGAGAACCCAAATATATTTGGGAAAATAAACTATACATTAAAAATATATATGATACAGATTTTCCTATTCTAATGACTTCTTCCTCCCCTGAATATCCCAATTGGACACAAGTCTCATCGCTGCTTTCCCTGTGGACTAGACTTAACATTCACTATGTTCAGAGATCTTCAGGAAAAGAGGAGGAAGAGGAGAGGAAAACGGCAATCAATGACTCTCAGCCCCAACCTTGGAGAACCCAAGGTACAAAGGATTCAGGCAAGTAGGAGCACTCGTATTGAGCATAGTGTGAGAAGGGACTCTACTTGACTGGGTCCTAGGCTGCAGTGTAGCTAACACCACAGGACACGCTGTGAGGTCACCATTAGGTCCTATGACATGGGATTTCCTGAAGATAGCATTTCCTTCTGAGATGGTGTGGTGTTCTTTAGACCACATTAATCAAGTTGGCTCTCGAGGGCTATTCCCTGAGCCGTGTCCTCCCTGCAGCTTCATATCCCTCCCCCTTACCGTGTGCGGGACAGCTTCTGTAACAGAGCTGGCTCTCAAGTTGCTCCTAAAAGAGCCAATCCTGCCATGGCTCTTCCCTGCAAATTGTCCCTGGGTATGGCTGACCTCCCCCACAATACATGAGCTAACCTGGACAACTTTGTGATGGGGTGACAGGTAGTGAGTTTGTGAGGGGAGGACCTTGATCTGCTGTCTCCAGTTTTTTTCCTTTCCACCATGTTTAGACGTTCCACTAGCCAAGAACCAGTGAAGAAATTATTTTGGGAGTTGACTTGTCCCCTCTTGCCACCTTGTCTGGAGGTGACTTTTATGCATTCTATGCTGATGGGAACCCTTCCAAACATTGAAGTGTGTTCTTCTTATGGGTACTGGGAATCCCACGCAGAAAATGTGTGTGAGAGGCATATGGGATTTCTTTGTCCTCATATAACCAGGGCAGGTGGTTCCAAATGCCTCAGAACACTACGAAGGCCCTTGAGAATGACCTTATCCTAACACCCGAGGTCCCTCTTGAATTCAGTCTGGCACCATACTTCAGAAAAGCTAGAGGCCTCTCCAATGTGACAAGTGCCCCAGTGGTGGCTTTTTTGTCCCTGAGCCCCTTTGGATTTAATAGATTTCCATTTGAGCTTCAGAGAGTACCAGCTCTTAGCTTCCTCTCCACGTGAGTCTCTGCTGGCCTCTGACACATTGCAGACCAGTCCATTGTGTGATCAGTGGAGTTGGGATCTCCAGTTGTCATCTCAGGGGACAAATGAGTTTTTTGATTGGTTCATTTGTTTTTTTTCTTTGTTTGTTTGTTTTACCAAAAGTCAGATCTTCCTATAAATCTAAACAGGGCCACAACTGCAGGTGAAAGAAACAGCCTTTGGCAAAGATCAAGTATAGTTGCTGTTTGTCATGGTTGAGGTTGACCGAGATCTGTCCAAACTTCAAGGGAAGTAGCCTGGTTAGCTCTGATGTGATTGTGGGGCTCCAACCTCTTCTGTGCTGGCCCCCCCATATCTGACATGCTCTTCGTGTGGCTGATTGAATATGTAGCACAATGTCACACAGTGAGAGAGACTGAGCCAGCAGGTAGGATGCCCACAGTTAACATTCAGTGATAGGCATGCTCATCCATTATTTCTCTTTTGTTGGTCAGCATACAGTAGCTCTCACACATTGATTTCTATGTGAATTCTTCCCTTTTTGGCCATTACTGAAATTCCACCATGGAGTTACCAAATGTAGTCACTACATGGTCACTTTGGATCATGTTATATAGTAACATAAATCTACTGCTTATGGCTATCAGTTTCTTTTTTTTCTCTTTAAGACAGCTCAATTTCTTCTTTTTAACACCCCTAGGAGGGGGTCCATAAACCATTCACAGCAAGAAGGAGCAGCTGCAATTGTGTGTCTCCCTCTGGGACATATGACATGATGCTTTTGGCAGCAGACAGACCAGAGGATGGTCCCCATGATTCCCACTCTCTGGTGGGAATCCAGTATATTCCCTCCTCTCGAATTTGTAGAGGGACTGCTACTGGCTTCTAGCAATAGAATATGGGCACAAATTAAGGATGCTTGGGTTGCTTCCAGTCTGAGAATATTACAAATCAAGTTAACATGAATATTCATGTACTAATACATAGTTTTGTGGGGGGTTTTGTTTTGTTTTGTTTTTGGGGGGGTAGTTCCCTGGCTGGGAATCAAACCCAGGCCTCAGAGTTGAAGCCCCGAAGCCTAGCCACTACACCACCAGGGAACTCCCCTAATATATAGTTTTGTACATAAAGATCAGCTTTCTTTTCTCTGATATAAACATGCAGGAGTGTAACTGCATGGCTGGATGATACTTCAATGTTTAATTTTATAAGAAACTGCCAAACTGCTTTTCAAGGTGACCACCCCATTTTCCATCCTCATCAGCAATGCCTGAGTGATAGTTTCTCTGCATCCTCACCAGCAACTGAGGTAGTCACTATTTTTTATTTTAACCATCCTGATAGGTGTTCAGTAGAACCTCGTTATGGTTTTAATGTGCATTTCCCTGACGGCTAGTGCTGCTGACAGTCTTTCACATATTTATTTGCCATCTGTATACCCTACTCTTTACTGCAGTCAAGTCACCACTATTTCTTAACTGGAAACATTTCTTCTGAACTGATCTCACATTCTGCATCTTGTTACCTGTTTCCTAAAAATCCATTAATTCTACTTCTAGTCATGGCAGAATAGCTAGTTGTAGACCAATCTTCCTTCTAATAATAATCACAAAATCCCCCTCCAAAAAAAATACAAAGAAATCTATTGAGCATTACTCAGCCAAGATATATTGAAGGACCATGATCTTGTAAGAGAAGGAAAAGACAAAGATATGGGCATTTGTTCTCCCTTCAAGTTATTTGCTGATTTATAGGTGACAGCTGGGACATGCAAAAAGCAAAAAGCAATGGTTTAGACCAGGGGTGACCACACTGTTGGCTTCCCTGGATCATATCTTCTAATATGAAGAATTGTCTTGGGCCACGCATAAAATACATTCACACTAACAGTAGTTGATAAGCTTTTAATAAAAAGCTCTGTGCATAATTTTTGTAACATTTTAAGAAAGTTTATGAGTTTATGTTGGGCCGCATTCAAAGCCATCCTGGGCTGCAGGTTGGACAAGTTTTTGGTTTAGAACAGTCTCCTGTCAGGTCAACCCCTGAATGAATTAAGGTGATCTGCCCCTGGACTTTAAAATAACTGTGGTTGGTATGTTCAAAACTTCACATGTGGAAAATTTAAGCAGAGAATCAAAGACAATGAAAAGAATTCCTTAGAAATTACACAACTGAGAAAAGAATAGCTGGAATGAAGAGTTCAATAGGTGGGTTTAATAACTGATTATTAGCCCAGAGATCAACAAACTTTCCCCGTAAAGGTCCATGGAGTAAATACAGCAGGCTTCGCATGTCTGTAGCCCTGTCAGAATTACCCAACTCGGCCACTGCCATGCAAAACCTGCCCCTGCTAACACCCAACTGAGTGCGCAATGCTGTGTTTCAATAAAGCTTTATTTACAAAAACAGTTTCCATAATCACAGGGGAAAAAAAACTAAGATGGAAATTTTTTAAAAAGATTCTACGAGACCTATGGCCTATGATAAAAAGTTCCAAAAACCAAAACCAAACAAACAAACAAAAGAGCAGAGAGAGAACAAAGCCAAGCAATACTTGAAAGGATCATGGCTAAGCATTTTCCCTAAATGGATGGAAAACTTCAAGCCACAAGAAATACTACAAACCCCAAGCATGAGACACAAGTAAGAGAACTCACCTCTAAGACTTACTCCTCACTGTGACCAGAGCAATTTTCTCAAGTGCAAATTTAATGACGGCCCCTCCTACGGAGAAGTCCTTATTGGTTTCCTAACAATACGTGGGATCATCGTCAAACTTCCTAACGTGCCCTACGTAATCTTTCAGGGCCCAACCCCAATATGTCTCCTCCACCTCATCTCTCCACTCTCCCCTTCTCTGTCCTCCAGGTACCATGAGCTTTTCACCATTGCATTTCTTAATTCACCCAGGGAACTTCTATTAATTTGCCCAAGTAGCTCCCTCCCTCTGAAATTTGCTGCCAACGATTTTCTTCTTTTAGAATACCTACGCAGCCTCGGTCTCAGCTCCAAGGTCATTTTCTCTTTGCTGTCTGTTCCAGGTCTTGCCTGTCCCTGACAGAATTGACTTTAACCTTCTCTGTGAACTCACTGCCCCTCCAGCATCTGTCATCGCCCCTGCAGTTCTAACCTGGCTTCCCTTCTGATCCATGAGACCCTGGGAGGCAGGGGCCACGTGTTTCTTCTTTACGTAACTCTCAGCTCCTAAAACAATGTCAATTTGACTATGTAAAAGCCTCTTAATAAGAGCTTTTTGCAAATATAAATGGAATCTGGGTAGAGAATCTACCTGTCTAAATGCATTAACATTAATGTCATCTGCTGTCCCAACATCAAACCCTGACTGTGGGCTGTGCAGAGGACAACACAACACACTGTAGGGCAGCGAGAGAGTGACTCAGACAACACTCCACGACATATTTAATGATCTGCAAAACGAGGCCGAGAGAGAAAAGATGCCCCCACCCCACACTCGGAATGCCATTCCACCTATTTCCTTAATGCTGTTTCTGCAAAATTTCTCCAAGATGGGTATGGGTTTATCATCATCATTTTACTAATTAGGAAACAGGCCCAGCATATTAACTAAGATCACCGCTAACCAGAGACAGAGCTGTGCTTCCCACCACGTCAACCAGACGCCAAAGCCCATGTTGTTCTTTTCTTCTTCTTTCTTTCTTTCTTTGCTGTACCGTCTTCTGCCCTAGAATTGACTCTCCTTGAAAACTGAGCCCCAGCCCAGGCCATGGAACCTTCTCGAGTATCAGAAGCACATAAGACAATTCTCCACGGTCGCCTGTCTTGAACAGTGACACCGTGATCCTCTTACGGATCGATGTGAGTGAAATCAGATCCTGCCTGGGAGCCAGAGGGAGAAAGATGCAAAGGGAAGACGCCAGCCCCCGACCCAGCGAGACACAGAAACTCACCGGAGTTCTGCAGAGGTCTGTTCAAAGTCCGGGTACGTTCTGTCATTTGGCAAGAATTAAATAGAGCCCTGTGTCCTCTAAGGTGACTCTGTAACCTTCAGGATTAGGTTACCCATCATTGTATTTAACCTATGGGAAAAGCCGACACAAAGCTGTGCTAAAGATGTAATAGGAAGCATAGAATAAAGAGCCCTCGTGTCAGAGAGATACCACGTTGCCCCAGAGAGATGGTGTTGAATGAACGCTCTCTGTTTCTGCCTCCATCCCTGACTCAGCCTCAGAGGCCCAGAGGGACACGAAACAAACAGCCTGGTCCCCTCCGGACAGATACAGGTGCTCTGGTCTCATTCATTTGTGAGATGACTGCGCAGGGGGGAGCAGGCAGAAGGGAGGGCGTGCAGAGCGGACTTATCTGGCTTCATCTGTATGAATTCCAGAAGGCCCTGGGGAACCTGAAATTCCTAGACTTTTTCCCTTCTCACATTTCCTACTGGAAATCCCTCCAGCTGGCGGGATGCTAAAATAGGTGCCGTTTAGCTGCCTAATGAAGTCCATATGCAATTGTTAGGACTCTAATTGACACCTCAGACTCGGGCCCGCCTTCTGCCTTGCTGGGGTTTTCTGAGCCCCGTGCAGCTCTCTGCCTGCTGGGGGTGCTTCTGTTTTCCCGGCTTCATCACCGTCACCGCAGCTGGAATTAAAAGGAGACGCTTGATGTGTGCATGTCAGGTTATGGTAATACCTATCTGTTATGCTGATTAAATAAAATAACATTTGTAAAGCAAAGTGCCAGACACACGGTGGGCACTGTCTAAATCATTATTTACAACCTGCCCTCTACCCAACTTCTCCAGGGTTGGTTCTCAAAACTCTGTTTCCTCCTGAGGCCCAGCCCGCACACCTGAGTGTCTGTCTACACTGAAATGGTCTTTGTTCCTAGCAGACATTAGGTTCCTTCATGCCTGAGGGGTGTAGAGAATGCCGTGGCTGCCTCCCGATTTATCTCCTGAGCAATAAACTAAACTGCATGAGGGTACTGAATAGTCCTCCTGAACTTGAACCCTGTCTGTAATATCTAACGCTTTTGGCTTTGGGGACAGAGTTGGCACTCAATAAATCATCACATGAGTGAATGCCTAAGAAAGGGGGTTCGGAATGACTCAGAAACATGTAAAAAAAAATCACCAGGGAAGGCTTGCTGAAATTACAGTCTCCCTGCAGTTTCCCCTTATGGATAAGAGATGCAGACAGGGGAAATTCGAACCCTTGATGAATGCCTCCCACACACACCTCAATCTTACAGGCGAGGAAACCAAGGCTCAGAGAGGTTAAGTAATGTAACTAAGACCACACAGCATGAAATCAAGACTCAAACCCGGGACTCCCTGACTCTGAACTCGGCACTCTTAACCACAGCTCTCTACATTAGTTTCCAAAGTGAGACCAACTGTGAGAAGACCCCTACTCACTTGGTCCTGCAGTGAGATCCTCCTCAGTGTTTAAAGTTAGGGAATCCACACCACAGCCCACCTTTAAATTAGATGAATAATTCAAGTGAGAATTATATTACCTAGTTGAAGTCCCAGATTAATTTTGTTCTTGCAGCAGCTGCAAATTCTTTCTGTCATCAGGGTGTTCACTGGGTTCGTAGGAAAGTGCAGGACAGTTCTGCTGTAGAGAGTTTGCTGTGTGCAGGAAACAGGGCTTGGGACTTAATATACTACATCTCGTTCAATAAATAATAAGAATGAGGGAAAACTTTGGTCTAATGGGAACTAAGACTGTATTATTACACTTTTTACCTGATTTCCTTTTACATTAGGGAAGGCATGGTTCATTCATATAAAGCCCTATATAAAGCAGGATTTCTAACATCTCGGAGAAGTTCCGTGAGTTAAGGCCACACCTCCCAGCCCTGCTTGCATGCTATGTCTGAAGGTCCATCATGGAAGAATAAAATCTGTGCTTTAATGTTCTTATGCTCTGATGAAGTGCCCATGCCCAGGAAGATAGCGAGGTGATTTCCAAACTACATTTTCTTACATTACGGTGAAGGAGGTTAGAAGAACCCAGCATGAGTTATGGGTGGTACAGAGCAAAGGCTGAGAGAGGCCATCGTTGAGCATGAGAAAAGGTACTAGAGATGCCTGAGAAGATGCCCAACCACTTTGTAACATTTCTGAGGTTTGACTCTGGTCTCTGGGAAATAGCTGATGTTCTAGGTGATCCATCCCTCTTCACCCCAGTCCTCTTCTCTCACCAGCCATGCTCGCTGCCCCAGTCTGTGCTCCTACCAAGGAAGCTTGTGTCCCAAAATGCCAGCGTGTGGACTGGTTATATAAGAACTCCTCAGAGAGATTTTTTTTTAAAACATGCATTTGTGGACCCTGAACCAGATCTTTTGTGTCTCCAAAGTAGGGATCGGAAAGCTGGGTTTTCGACCATTTTCCCGAGTGATTCTGAGGCAGAGCCTGATCTCAGCCTCCGATAACCTTGAAAAGGTCAGTGCTAGAGACACGTGGCTGCGTGTGCTCACGCGGTGCCCCAGAAGCGTGGGGACCAGTGAGGAGGCCGTATTAATATTTCATCTCTCTTAAATCAATTTGCAAAAATCATGAAGCCATAAAATTTGATGTGCTTGAAAAGCATAGACCGGCTTCATGCACAGAGTTGTACATAGATACACTTGAACCTGAAGTTCGGCCGTATTCCTTCTATCTTCCACCTTCATGTAACCCAGGGGCAGATATGATTTAAAGTAAAAAACATCTAGCTCTACCCTAAATTATTTCCTAGCTCAGCTGCATCTCCTAAACTTTTTTCCTAAGATTTTATATGTAATCAACACCGAATCCGGAGTAGAGATATTCTTGTCCCTCTTTCAGGATAAAATCTGGCATCTTTTGAGGAAGACAACTGGGAAAGGAAGCAAGTATGAGCGTCTCCTTGGTCTTCATACCTGATTCTCACAAAGACCATCAGTTTTAGTTTAAGCCTGAGCAAAATAAATTCGTGTTTCTGTCCATAGAAACACATTGTAATAAACCCCTTAAGTCGGTTTACCCCAAAACAGAAGTAGAAGATAAAACAATGTGTCTCCATGTTGATCGGCCTGACAGTCTCCTGACACTGGCTCTCAGCCACTGGCTGAGTATGGTGGGAATATCTACATCAGGGGTGTCCAATCTTTTGGCTTCCCTGGGCCACATTGGAAGAAGAAGAAGAATTGTCTTGGGCCACACATAAGATACACTCACACTAATGATAGCTGATGAGCTAAAAGAAGGTCCGTGCATAATTTTTGTAATGTTTTAAGAAAGTTTATGTGTTGGGCCACATTCAAAGTCATCCTGGACCACATGCAGCCTGCAGGCTGCGGATTGAACAAGGTTGGTCTCCCTCATGAAAATGAGCAAAAAGCTACAAATTTGGGCTTCTTTATTCAGAAATCTAGCGTACCAGCATGCCACTGCATGAAGCTTCCTTTGTCATCTGCTTGGCCTCATGGGTAACTATCTCCCTGACAATTTTCAGCTTTGTAAAGTTGGCTGCTTAGAATACTTACTGGACCTGCTTTTCCACAAATACTACAAACTCACCAACCTTCCTCCTCTTTTATTTTAATTTAACCTATCTTTGTAAAATAAAACACAAATATAGAAAACCATAAAAAAATTAATAAAAGGAAATTGTTGACCCCAAGAAGAATATATGAGCCAATAGGACTCCTTGTGGTTCATTGAGCTCAAATTCATAACAAGAGTGTAACAGCCATTGTTTACAGATGTCCCTCACACACACTGCATTTCAGGAAAAAGCTCAGATTAGGCTGCCAAGCCTCCTGCACTTTGCACCTGCCAGCTGAGTTGATTCTTATAAGAAAGCTCCTAGGCTCAAAATTCAACCAATAAGACTGAGACTTTCCCCATCCAATCAGACCTGCACAGCTATATGGATGGTGCTGTTTGGACCAATCAAACTGTGGCAATTTGGAGTGTTCATTTGAATAGAGAGAGACCAATCAGGGACTGGGGGTGGGCACTCTTCTCTATATAGGCCAGCTTCACCTTTACTTAAATGGAGTGTACTTTTAATTTCCACAGAAGATTGAGTTTCCCCAGAGCTGAGCTGCAACACTGGACCCACTTGAACTGAGCCACCTCCCTGAGCTGCTTAGACTGAACTGTTTAGTGCCAGAGCTGTCTCACAAAGAAGCTGTTTAATATTATAATTGAGCTATATCACAATTGTGCTTTTGTCAGCAGAGCTGTTTTACAACTGAGCTGTTTTTACTAAATAAATTATCCCCCTTCACCACACACCAAATTGTGAATTCCTGTTGGTGCTGAATGGGTGGTGGTGAACTTCAGTTGACAAAACTATACCATTGTAACCATCATTTCAGTCAAAAACCAGAAATTTGCCAATTACCTCAGAAGCTCACCAATGTGTCCTCTCCTAGAAGTAAACACCATCCTGATTTTGGTAGTAGTTCATCTTTGTATTTCTTCATTGTTTTATCACCCATGTATATCTATACATTATATTGCATTTGCCAATTTTTAAATAACTGCTATGTCTTTTAAGTTCATTCTTAATCTACAGATTCTCCCTTTTTTAGGTCATTGAACATTTTGTAATCTCATTTAATTGACACAGAATACCAAAATATTGATGCACATATAAATACAGATGTGGTTATGCATGTATATACAAAGAAAGACATGAATATATAGGTACAAAATATATACAAAATTTTATCTAACATATACCTACAGAGAGAAATCTGTTTATATACACTGTGTAAAAGTAGGCTTTATTTTTAAATAATCAAATTCATTCATCTTTTCTAATTTGTGTTTGCCATTGTGATTGAAGTTCTATACCTATTTTAAAATAGAGGATAATTACAGCTTTTTAAGACATTTAAAACTCATTTAACAACTGCTCTTGAAACCAGACGGGTGGAAGGCATTGTAGGTGTTAACCAAGAGGGATGAGAAACATGGTACTAGGTTCTCCTAGTCAATTCAGAGACAGGTGTGGGCACCAATCATTATAATCGGAGAGATACAATGTTATGATTATTATACTAAGTGCTAAAAACCCAACAGGAAGAAAGAGATTGTAACTTCACAACTTCTCGAGGTAAGAGAGAAAGACCAAGAAAGCTGTCACCGAGTAAATGGCCTTGTACCAACATTCAATGTGTAGAGAATGGGGAGAAGGAAAGAAATATTTTGGCTGAGAGAAAATACGAGGAAAGACACAGTGACGTTAGAGTCCCACTGAACAAGTTCCCAGATGAAATCTCTATTTGAGCAATTCCAAACATTATGACAAACAAAGCATTTCCTGAACGGTGCCCGGTAAGAGATACCAGATGGGCAAAAACCTTTGTACGACATATTTATGACTGTCCTTATTGTGACAAATCTCCTGTTTAAGCCAGCTGACTCTTCTGACAATGCATCTCTTCTTTGGAAATAAAAAGGTATGGAGTCATGACACCTCTTGTTTGGTCTTTAAGCAACTGAGGACACTGACTTGGGTGTGGGTGTGATAACCCTACCCCTACACATTCCAGCAAGAAATGTGCTTGCTGGCATTCTTAAGCCATCCTGAAGTTCGGACTAGAACTGAATTCCCTATTAGAGAGCCAATTTGTTGTGAGGGAAATTAAGTTATTATTGCCTCTTGAATGTCAGCTGGCAGGCTCCATCTCAGGCTAATGCTTGTAATTATACAAACAGCCTTCTGAGCACAACCCATATGGCAGCTGCATATGGCATTTACAGTTGTTATAATAACACAACAGCCAGCCAAGAAGCACAACACAAGCACACCTCTAACCCGCAAGTGACCTGCTAATTAGCAGCTGTGCGGGGTTAACGGAGAGAGCACCTCGCATAGGGCAGTGTGTTATTCATGTAAACACTGACCCTAGTAAATGGGAAAATGTATGCCAGGAGGAGCTCACTCTTTCCTCGCTTGTGCTGGTCGAGCAAATGAGAAAAGCACACACTCAACAGAAAGGGCCTGTGAAATTAATATAACATGGAGCCGATGGGGTCTGCTGTCTCTTTCCCACACCCCTCCCACCTCTCCGGAGTCATAACTACAGAACTCATCTCCGGGTTTGGATATTGGGGTTAAACATGGCCCGTCTCTGGACCCCACTCTCCCATGCTGCCTGCGACAGCTCCTCCCATCCCACTGGACAATCTCATTTACATTTGCACTAATACTCCTGTGGTTTCCCAGGTAGAAGTTGTTTCGTTTGTTTTCTGTGCTCAGAGGACTGTTTGTGTAATTACGCTATTATTGAGATGCACCACGAAAAGCAAAATGTCTCCTAACATTTTTTTCCCTCCCGTCCAACTGCTCCCAAAACCAGTGGGCTTACTTTGATCTCATCCCTTCTTGGTCTAATTCCAGATTCCACTGCAGTCAAATGGTTGAGTGTTGTTCTTAGTAATTGTCACTTACACAAGTCATGCACGAATAGACTTCTTAGGCAAAACAGCGGAAACACATGTGGATCGTGAGGACTGCTCACACGGCCTCTACTTCTCACCTTTTCTTTTTATGTTGTCTCTTCAGAGCAGCATTTTCCCTTTTAATCTTACTCTGTAGCACAGTGCAACTCCTTTCTTCCTTCCTTTATCCAACTTCCATCACTCGTGACATCACAAATTGAAAGGATATCAAATTAGATAGATGATCATTACTGACCACAAAAACAAATGTTTATCAAGTATGCATATTTAAACCCGAATGATGATGATGATGATGATAATAATAATAATAATAATAATAGCAATATGTATTAGGCTATGACCATTTATAGCACTGTGCTAAGCACTTTACAGTTAGATCTCATTCTATTCTGACAACTCGATTAGGCTATGCTCCATTGTTCTCATTTTACATTCATAGATGAAAGAATTCAGTACGAGTTCAGAATCTCATAGCCAGTGGGAAAGCTGGACTCCAAACCAACCAGCCTGATTCCAAAACCCAAAGTTGGCTATTAGCTCTCTGCTCAGAGCCCTGGTCCCCTTGTGTGTAAAAAAGAAAAAAGGAATTAGACAAAACGATCTCTCTAAAATAGAAAGAGAAAAAGAAATCCAAAGTGCAATCCTCGAGAGGTTTCCATCTATTTATGAATCAGAAAACAAAGGTGATTTAAACTAATGCGTGTTTTATTTTGCAGTGTATCTGTTTGTTATTTATTTTATTTAAAAAGTAATTTGAGGCTTTCCATTTGCGGTAGCAGAACTATCTCATGCATTTTCTTCTTCACTTTCAAAGTTGAGGAAAATGTCCATAAACTCTACAAGGAAATAAACCTACACTAACCACACAGAAAGAAGGAATGGGAGTGGTCAGGGGACAAGAGACTCCAGGATGGATGAATGTCAGAAACAGATGGGAGTGTGCTGAGGAGCAAGCCCCAGCATGAGGATGAGCCTGCCTCCCAGTTCAGAGGTGGGAGAAAGGTGCTGTGAAATGTCAGGGGCGGGATGGCAGGTGGGGAAGAAAGGCTATAGGAAGGGGTAAGCATGAGTGACATGCATTTGCTCCACCCTCACCCTGAGCATAGGAAGCCCAATTACCTCCCATAGTAAAAAAATACAAGTTGCTCCTCCAAACAAATTAAGCAAATTGCCCAGAAAGAGTTGACATTAGTGGATCCTCATGGTACAGAGTAAAGCCCTCCTGCTTCTGCATTTGGATGTGACTTTCATTTCACAGGCGGTGAGTTCCCTTCTAGGCCACCTTGAAGGCCAGCCTTCTCATTTCCCGAGTGCACAGGAACCTCACATCAAGCCCATGTGATCATCTACATGACTCTTCATTCTTACATACCAACAGGAAACCAAGAATTACAAGGTGTCCGATAAAAACCAGCATCATGGGAAATGAAACCACACAGATGAACAGAAATAACTATCAATGCATCCAGTGAATATAATCATAACAAGGTAATCATATTTCTTAACTTCAATTAAATTTAGGAGAAAAAAAAGATGCTAAAAAGTGGAAAAAAATCAGAAAATATACAAGAGTTCTTAGAAATTAAAATATCGATTTTCAAAATAAGATGTCAGAGGAAGGGGTAGAAGAGAGAGTAGGACACTTCTCCTAAACATAAACCAGAATGATAAAGGTGGACAGAATAAAGAAAACAGATGAAACATCAGTCCTGTGCAATGCAACAGCTTACTAATGGTTGTTATTAGCAAGGAACTCGGAGACTGGAGAGGAAAATTATCAAATCTGAAATGAAAGAAACTCAGAGATGGAAAAATACAAAATTCTCCAGAATAAAAAGGCTATATTATAATGTCATGATGAAGATAAATGACAGAAGACCACATCTAAAAGATTGTCATGAAACTTAAGAACAGCATGGATTTAACAAAATCAAGTCTGGAAGCTTCCAGATGAGGGGAAAAATGTCTATCTCCCAGAAAGCAACAACAATTTGATTTTTCACAAAGACCACTGCCTATTAGAACACACTGCTTTCAAAATTTTGAGGGTAATTTTTTTTTATTTTTATGACTTTATTTGAGCCAAACTAACAGCATACGCCAGGGAGCAAGATCTCCAATGCCTCTGGGTAATTTTTTAAACAAACTTTATTTTAGAAAACTTGGAGAGTTGCAAAACAATTGAGAAAACAGGATAGAGAGTTCCCATAAACTGAGGACCCAGCCTCCTCTGTATGACTATCATACAATCTTACATTAAAATGATACATTGGTTATGACTGATGACCCAGCATTGACGCATACTTATTCACATTCTCTTAGTTTCTACCTAATGTCCTGTTTCTGTTTCAGAATCCTATCCAGGGTGCAACATTAGCTGTCACTCTTTTTAGCCTCCTCCTGACTGTAACGAGTTTCAGACTTTGTCGGTGGTGATCTTGATAGTTTCAAGAGAAGTACTTACTGCTCAGATATTTTGCAAACTGTCCTGTAGGAATCTGTCTGCTGTTTTTCCCATGGTTAGAGGGGTTCACAGGTTTTGAGGAGCAAAACCACAAAAGTGCTATTCCCATCACATCATATCAGTGCTCCATACTCTCAACATGACGTATCGCTATTGATGTTGATCTCATCTAGCTGAGGTAATGTTGGTCATATTCTTCCACTGTTACTATCTTTTATTCCTCTTTCCACTTTTGTTCTATGCACAGGTCACCCTTCAGGAGCAGGGACTTATGACACACCTCTGTTAAAGCAAATATCTAGGTTAAGTTATTTGGAAGGTTTCTCTATAGGGCCTTTGTCTCTTCATGTAATCAATCATGTATTTATATCATCATGGACTCATGGACACTTATTTTCCACTTTGGGTTGTAATTCAATATTACTTTATTTATTTTGTTGCTCAAGTTGTTCCAGCTTTGGCCAAAGGAACTCTTTCAGTTGACTCTTGTGTACCTTTGACATACCATATTTTGCCTGAGAGGAAAATAAGGATGAGCCTTATACATGGATAGTACTAATTCTGTGTCTATAGAAATGTTTTAAATTATTTTATTTACATTTATGAATTAAAGGTGTAACTCTAAAATCAGTAACAATATCCATATGCAAAATGATACTCTGGAATATGATAATCATTTTTTTAAATATAAAAATGTTTTACACATAAATTTTCTTGTACCTTGTATCTGTTCTTGTGCTTTATAATTATTGTTACATAAAATTTCTTGTGCCATAATATGGTAAAAATAAATGCTAAAATTCCTTTATATTACAAAAAACAAGTACTTAAATATAAACAAATAAAAATTCAAATTAAAAATTAAAACAAAAGATTTTTCCCCTGAAAGTCTGAGCCTAAAACATGGGTGCACATTGTACATAGGAACACATTATACTCGGCAAAAAATGGTAATCCTTACAATGTGAGTGTTGTTTGGTTTTGCTTTGAGTACTTCCTAACTTTCTGTCACTACAAAGTGATTCAAGCACAACTTGCATATTTTTATCTCTGGTTCTAGAATCAGCCATTTCTCCAAGGAGCCCTGTCTCTTTTACTGAAACGGTTTTAGTAACTAAGACCTAAGTGTTAAGGTGTGCTCATAGTTATCAAGGAGACATTGCTTCTAGGCTTTCTGAGCTGACAAGACAAGGAAATATATGTGTGTCTACTAACAACATGTATATACACACATCTATAAATATTTCAATATGTAACCATGTGGACCTATATTAAGCTAAACATGAATTCATACTGATGTCTCCAACCATATTCCATGACCACTGGATGATTCTTGCCTAACTACCACTCTTACAGTAAGTGACCTGGCTCCCTTCATCTTCTATCCATTTGTTTAATTGTTCAATTCTAGGATACATGTTTACAGTATTAGAACTACTCACGTATCCATGGGAAACAATTTTATCAATTAGGGATTAATACTTAGGTGCAGTTCCTTTTGCCTGTAAAATTATAGATTCTGCTTGATTCCAGAGTTACTTAGAGCAACAACTTTTCCTCTGGTTGTCTTTGTTTTTATTTGAATACTTCAAAATCACTATGCATTGTTACAGTCTATGCTTTTAATAAATAGATAATATTTTGTATCCACCATTGCAGTATTATACAAAATAGTTTCACCACCCTAAAAAATTCTCTGTGCTTCACCTATTCAATTCTCCCCAATTCCTCCTAAACATCTGAAAACCAGTGATTTTTCAAACTATCTTTATAGTGTCACATTTTTTAACATATTATATAATTGGAATCATACAGTATATAGCCTTTTCAGACTGGCTTTTTTCCACTTAGTGTTTAAGATTCCTCAGTGTATTTTCATAGCTTGATGGATCATTTCATTTTGTTTTTTATTTTATATTCTTTTTATTGTTTCTGATTTCTTCTAAAGGTATTATAAAGGATAAATTCACTACTATTTTACATTAATTTCAAGTATCTTTAGTCACAGGGGTTCTGTTCAGCTAGTCTTCAAATGATTCTTGAGATTGATTGTTCTATAATTCTGTTGTAATTTTGATGTGATCCTGGGTGGCAGCAGGCATTGCATTTACCTAATTGCCACTTTGGACCATCTCTGCACTGTGTCCTTCACATATTTTGGCAGGGTAGTTCCACTGACAATAAATTTCTTCAGTGTTGTTTGTTGAAGAAAGTCTTTATTTCTCCTTAACTTTTAAAGAATAATAATCTCTAGGTATAGAGTTCTAGGTTGGCAGTTTTTTTTCTTTCAACACTTTCAATATTTCATCACTTTCTTTTTCTGTTTTTTGACTTCTGACAAGAACCCCATTGTAGTTTTTATTTTTGTTCATTTGTAGGTAAGTTTTTCCCCCTTCTGACTTTTTCTCAAGATTTCCTCTTTATGTTTGTTTTTATTCATTTGAATATGATGTGCCCAGGTGTCACTTTTTGGTATTTACTTTGTGTGGTGCTCTCTGAAATTTCTGTATCTGGAGCTACCCTTTTGGGTCTGTAGTTTTATTTCTGTCACTAATTTTGGAAAATTCTTGGCCTTTATTACTGTGAATATTTTTTTCTGCTCATTTCTCATTTGCTTCTCCTCTGGTATTCTAATTATGTGTACTTTACAACTTTGAGATTGTCCCACACTTCTTAGATTTTTTTTAAATTTTATTTTATTTTTTCTTTCTTTGTTTCAAGTTAGTGAGTTGCTATTGACATATCCTCAAGCTTGCTGATTCTTTCCTCAGTTGAACCCAGTCTACTGATGAGCTCATCAAAGGAATCCTTTATTTCTCTTATACTTCATTTTTTATTTCTAAAATTTTATCTCTATTTTTTCTTAGACTTTCTTTTGCTTGCTTTTTTACCCATCTGTTCTTGCACATTGTCTATGTTTTCCATTAAAACTCTGTGATGGTTAATTTTATCCCAACTTGACTAGGACACAGGGTACCCAGACATTTGGCCAAACATTACTCTGGATGTTCTATGAGAATGTTTTCGGATGAGATTAGCAATTGAATGGGAACTGAGTAAAGCAGATTGCCCTGCACAATGTGCAAGATTATCATTCAATCAACTGAAACCTGAATAGAAAAAAAGGCTGAGTAAGTGGACCTGCTCCTGTCTGACTGAATAAGCTAGGACATTAGTCTTTTCCTGCCTTCAGACTTAAACTGATAAACTGGCTGAAGTCTCTTGAGTCTTGAGCTTGCTGGCTTTTGAATGAAACCTACATCATCTAAATCTCAGGTCTTTAAACGTGGATTGGAACCACACATGGGCTCTTCTTGCTTTTACCAGCTTCATATCTTAGAACTTGTCTGCCTCCATAACATGTGAGCCAACTCCTTATAATAACTCTACACACACACACACACACACACACACACACACACATCTTATTGCTTCTCTTTCTCTGGGGGTACCCTAATACAAACCTCCTAACATATGAGCCATATTTACTTTTAATTTCCAGTCTGATAATTTCAAAACATATATTATAGTTTGGTTCTGATACTTGCTTTCTGTCTTAGTCTGTTTAGGCAGTTGTAACAAAATACAACAAACTGGGTAGCTTATAAAAAACAAATATATTTCTCATAGTTCTGGAAGCTGGAAGTTTAAGATCACAGTGCCAGCATAGCTGGCTGAGGGCTTTTATTAGGTTTCAGACTTCTTATTGTATTCTCTAATGATGGAAGGGGCTAGGGACCTCTGAGGGATCCCTTTAATAAGAACACTGATCCCATCTATGAGGGCTCCATTGTCATGACCTAATCCCTCCCAAAGGTCCCACCTCCTAATACCACCAACTTTAGGGGTTAATATTTCAATATATGAGTTTGGAGAGACACAAACATCTGGACCAGGGGTGTCCAACCTTTTGGCTTCCCTGGGCCATAGTGGAAAAAGAAGAATTTTCTTAGGCCATACAACAAATACACTAACACTAACGATAGCTGATGAGCTAAAAAAACAAAGGTCTGTGCATAATATTCATAATGTTTTAAGAAAGTTTACGAATTTGTGTTGGGTCACATTCAAAGCCATCTAGGGCCACATGTGCCCCATGGGCCACAGGTTGGACAAGCTTGATCTAGACCATATCACCATCTATCTTTGCACTGCACTGGTTTTTACCTTTTAGCATGTCTTGTCATATTGTGCTGAAAGCCAGGCATGATGTATCAGACAACATAAAGTGAAGTGAAAATCCTTTAGTGTGAGGCTTTATGTTAATCTAATTAAGAGTTAGGCTGTGTAATGTTAGCTATAACTGGAGGTCCCATCATCTCTACATTTCTCCAGTGTCCTTATGTTTGTCTCCACTGTTGCCTTTGGGCTTCCCTATGAGCTGTTACTTAAATAGAGTCAGTGCCTTCTAGTTCTTTCAGCTCTAATATACTGCTATTATACTAGAGCCATACTGATGTGCTGATGACGTGTGAGGGAGCAGATACACTCTACAATATTATGATTCAGACTCTCTATCAGTGGGCTTGTGTTGTTCCTGGGTGGTGACTTTTACAAATATTTCTTAGCAAAATCCTCCCATCTGCCACTTTCTCATAGGTCCATAGGTGATACAGGCAGGCTAGAGTGAACGAGAGTTGGGTAGATAGCTTTTTCTCTAAGTGTTGTAAGGCTCTGGTAGTCTTTCCCCTTGAAGGGTAAGCCTTTGTTATGTAGAATGCTGTGGACATTTTCAAGAGATTATTTCCTTCTTCTGTCAGAACCACCGGGTATCTTTTTTAGCTCTTCACTATGATAACATGGATCCTAAAAGTAAAGCTCATGATTGGGTTGGGATGAGGAGAGACACTAAAACTGCAGCTTCTAGGATATTTTCACTTCCACATTTAGTATCCAGCAATTCATCATTATCATTTAAGTCCACCAGTTTAAGTTTCTGGTGTGTTTTTCTCCATGTAAGCAGATCTTAGCCCTCTGGATTTGGGGTTAGCACTTTGTCCTGAGACCTCAGTTCTCCAAAGGGCCCAAGAAAAGTCATGATGTTTAGAGTATTCAGTCTTTTCTTGTTTTAAGGACAAGAATGACAACTAATAAACTCTTTAAATTTTGGACTTGCAATCAGAAGTGATGTCTCAGAACCATTCAGTTAGGCAAAAGCCTTCTAAAGGCATTAGGGGTATGCCTCACAGATTCTCTCAAATAGTAGGGCTTACCTTATCACAAACAGAGTTGTGGGTGTGTGTTTTTCTCTAATGAAATATACCTCAAGAAGACCCATACACATGGAGATAGAAATGATAGAGGTAGAGAGAAATGAGAGAGAGAGAAGTAGAAATGATAGAGAAATAGAGACAGAGATGATAGATAATAGATGATAGATTATAGATAGATGGTGGATAGATAGATAGATAGATAGATAGATAGATAGATAGATAGAGCTCCTGAAGGGGATAGAGATGGTAGGAATGAAGCGGTCTTAGGCTGCCAGAATTCTTCTGATAAGAAGCAGACTGAGAGAGAGAGTCATTCAGCAGCAAACACACACTACTTTTCAGGAAAAAGGAGTGAAGACAGAATGAAGAGCCTCAAAGGTAGAGAGAGCTGAGAACCACGGAAAGAGTTTTCAAGCCTTGAAAATCTAATCAAAGA
Source organism: Lyroderma lyra (assembly GCA_004026885.1). NCBI lineage: Eukaryota > Metazoa > Chordata > Mammalia > Chiroptera > Megadermatidae > Lyroderma > Lyroderma lyra. The sequence goes on along the minus strand of PVJL010000197.1, from coordinate 503,189 downwards.
ACTTTTAACATTTGCACATCTGATTTTCAGAATTTCTATGAACCAGTCATTTAATTCATTCATCCCTCCAGTACCTCTCCCCTCTTTTGAATGGGAACACCTATAGCAATGGTCCTATGCCTATCCCACCTTTTCTTGGTTGGGCATGTGGGAGGCAGATAACTTGTCTTGTTAGTTTGACAGGTCTACAGGTCAAGAGTAACTGTATTCAAGAAGCTGCACATAAGGGATTATACTCTAGGAGCTTTATATACACCTGGACCTGGTTAAGATGATGATACTTAAGACTTTGAGCTGATGCTGTAATGAGGTTATACTTTGAACCATGTTAGGCGAAGGTAAGTCTATATTTCATGTGCAAGAAACATAAACCATTGAGTGCCAGATTCCTGGGATAGGCAGCCCCTAAGACACTTCCCAAACGTTCCTGCCTCTTGGTATTCACACCTTTGTATATGCTCCTCCCCTTGAGCATGAGCTGAATTTCTTGTTTCACCTCTAACAACAGAATATGGCAAAAGTGATGGGTGGACTCTTTTTCTCACTCTCAAATAAATCTCTCTGGGTGAAATCAGCTTTCATGTCATGAGACAGTCCTGTAAAGAGACCCAAGTTGTGAGGAACAGAGCCCAGACAACAGCCAAGCGAGCCAGCTCAGAAGTAAACCCCAGGTTCCCATTAAGCTATGTGATGAGACCATAGCCCCAGCCAATAGCTGGATTGAAATCTCATGAAGATTTTTGAATTACAGGCACCCAGCTAAGCCATGTTCAGATTCCCAACCTATAGAAACCATGACACACAAAAGAAATATTTGTTGTTTTAAACCTCTAAATTTGAGGGTAATTTGTTAAATCCCAATATAGATATCTAGAAAAATGGCAAGGCTGTCTCTTCTGACACACCCAACATTGAGCTGTATGGCAAGACAAAAAAATGAAGATGAAGCGTGAGATGAAAAGTCTACTGTATCCCTCCCTCATCTCACACACACACACACACACACACACACATCTTCACTCACTATTTCCATATAGCTATAGAGGGAGCAGTAATTCTCCTGTCCATATAATTCAGAGGGTATGTAGGTTAGTTGCAGAGGATGGCTGGGCATACGAACATAATCAGGGGACAATGAGTCAAGAAACTTGTTGCTAATGGGACAAATGAAGAGGGAGTATAGCTTGTCCTATTGCTAGTGGAAGGAAATGAGAAAAAAGAAAAGAATTAGGGAAGGCAGTGTTGGGAAGGCTGTAACACTTATTAACGGTGCAGGTAAAATGTGTAAACAGAATTTCAAGAAACATTTTCTAAAATCTTCTATACCTCATGTTGATTACATTGATATAACCATTTTCTAGGGTATTATTGGCAAAACAGTGAAAAATAAAGAACTGAACCTTGACTGTATGCTTTGTACCCTGAGGCATATTTCTGCACCAAGAATTCCATTGGCTAAAGCTGCCTTTGGGGGAAGTGTCTCAGAAGAACAATTTGGTCTTACTCTAAGTGTAGATATGTAAAGAAGTTGAGGCTCAGAGAGGTGAAGTGACGTGCCTGCATGCTCACAGCTAACAGGGACAGAGCGAACAAGCGACTCCCTATCTTCTAGGCTGACTTAGTTTCCATAGGATCACCTGATCAGGATCATTGATTTCTGAGAAAAGACATTTTTAGCAGCAAAGGAAACATCAGGAGGCCAGTTGCTAAAAATGGACCGAGCAGAATTATTGCCTAAAGTAGGAAGAGAAAAAAGTGTAATTGCCGGAAGCATGAGGATAGAAATACAAGATATTAAATCTGAAATTTTCTATCCTGTCCATTTCAAGCAAGAATAGAGCAGCAAATAGGGTGGGTTGCCCAGAGATGCTGATGTTCAGACTGTGTGGTCACCAGCATAAAGTAACCCATAGGCTAACTATTCATTTTGCATACATTAGAAGAGAACTAGTTTTCACTACAACCTGTTAAAGAAACAGACTAAAGCTCAGCATTAGTTGCCTTTTGCTCAGATATTGGCATTCTGAAAATTGTATGCAAGTGATTGATTACAGCATAACCCCAAATTGAAAGGTACTCAGGGTGCTTATGCCTTCTGTGACTTTGCTTATTACTTTAAGGAAGGAATGAGCACATTTTAGGCAAAGGGTTTACATTCAGAATACGTTGGGGTTAGGTGACAGTTTGTAAATTGCCTAGATGTTTGCCAATGAGCCTATGTGTGTGTATGTTCTTTGTAGACAAGATGGTGCTTTAAAAACAATGGGGCAACTCTTACTGATACCGAGATGCAAGCGAATCTTGAACTTGAGATCAATATGATAGCCCTCTATCCCAAACAGTGAGACTCAGTTAATGTTTATCAGTGGCATTGCTAAACTACCAGATTTCTGAGCCATGGATTAAAATCCATGTATTTTTGTTTTTCTTTTTGTTCCATTTTAATTCATTTTCTGATACAAGAAATAGGTCTTCTTGACATGGTTACAAAATAAACAAAAAATGGGCAATTCAGAAAAATAGAGGAGCATCTTCATATCAAAAGCATGCCGGTTACTTAAATACAGTAGACTCTCAGTTAACCGGCACCTGTGGGGATTGGTAGATGCCAGATAAATGTAAGTAGATTCTCCATTAACCAGAACTCAAGCAACTGGCAAAAATCTCAAGCAACCAGTAAAAAATTTTTGCTGGTTGCCAGTTGCTTGAGAGTGCCAGTTGCTTGAGTTCCAGTTAACAGAGTGTCTACTGAATAAATCAATAGGTTTTTGGTGGTCCCAGAGCAAGACACTCCAGGAGTATGCCTCTTATGCCCTGGATGGAAGCCCTTTCAGTCTGACTGATGATGCTGAATTTCTGCAAAGACTGAGCAAGGGACCAGAGCCAGGCAACTGAAATATTCTGGAAGCACATGCTTCCCCTAATGAAGTCAAAAGACACACAAAAACTAGCAAAATATATCAACCAGGCTACTGCTTGGAGCCATAAAATGTTCATTTCCTAGTTGGTGTCTCAATGTTTTCGTAATCAAAGCCCCAACACCGTGCTGAAAAGACAAAGAATTTGCTGCGTAGGACTCCAACAACAAGGAAAATTTTAACAGAAACATAAAACCTTGAAACTCCTATTAATAAGGTGGATAGTGAGGTCAGGACAAGAGTGAAAAGAATGAGGAGAATTTGCCTGGTGCTTGATGCAGAAAACAATCTTGTCTGGAAAAGGTCTAGGGCATATTTCATTCTTCTGTGAAACCTATTGAACAGGGGCTCACCTAAGATTCTAAACAGAATTCATTTGACAGCTTTTGCAGTAGGCAAAGTACCTTCAATTAATTAGGAAGGCAAAAACCTTGTGTGCACATATACAACATGCAGATGTGCAGAAATAAATACCATCCTGAGCTGGCCCAGAGCCAGGTAAACATGTGACCTAAAAACCTCCCTAATTTTTAGAAGTCTGAAGTCTGGAAAAGTGATTAACTATCTAAATGTAAGTGTTACTGCTCCAGCCCCCCCCCAGGGAATGTTGGGAGAGAAAGGAAGGCTCTTATATCCTAATTAAAAGTCCCAGCTTTTGCCCCATGGAATGCATAGCATCTTAGGATACAGGAAGCTGTTCTTTATCCAGCTACACTCATAAAGCTGTCAATAAGTTGAGAAAGTGGCCTTGATGGTGTGAAAAAAACCACCTCTTTTAAGGCACTGGCTGCTAGTAAAAATCTTTTCTGTTCAATGAAGTCCAACAAATCATCGAGGATCATATAAATAGCAAATTTAACAGCAAATTAGCAAGGCTTATAAAATATATGACCACTTAGGCAGCAAAGAAAGCCAAAAATCAAGGTTGGAGAATTACTAAATTATGGTTATAAGATTTTTTTTTCCTTTTTATGCTTTTCATGGGAAGCCTTTAAAAATGTATTTTAAACTGCCTTTAAAAGGGGATATAATTAAACTAGCTGCGTTTGTGAGGGTCAGGGCCTCTCACACTTGATAACCACCAGACAACGAGTGATGAATTGCACACCATGAGGAGTTTGTGCAGAGCCTTCAAGCCATGTCTAGCATAGAGCCTACCTGGTTATCTGGTAATGGAGCTGGACTTGTGGTGCAAAGCTAGCCCCTGCAGTTATGAAAAAAAGTTCACATCATTTCTACAGAGCCTAATGCTTTCAGAGAAATAAAATGGCTACTTCTGTTTCTTACATTGACAATCATTTAAAGAGTTTCTGATAAAGCTAGGAGCCAGGTTCTGTTTTAAAGGAATCTTTATTGCTATTACCAGGAGATCTAACCTGTAAATTCTCCATTGCTTTTCCTTTCCCTGTTACAGAGATTCTCATTAGTTGTGCCCTACAATGCAGGTAGTTGGGTCATTACCCAACCAGCACAATGGTTGCACGAAAGGTTATGCAGACTCTTCACTGAAACCAAATTCTTAGACCTGGTAACTTTGCCGTAAAAAGTCCTTTTCACCAACAAATCTTGGTACTCACAATCTCAGCTTGGCTTTAAAACATTTTGGGGAAATTTGAAATGGAAAAAAAATGAATACTTTTCAGGTTTGCATCTCAACTAAGTCTTAGAAGAGTTGATATGTTTAAAGTAATTCTGCGACTGGTTACTTGAAGCGATGACTATGCTTTGCGGACTTTTGTTTCTATGGGTGTTTCTTTCCAAGGACGTCTGGAAGGATGACAGCTGAGAATAAACATCTCATTCTTTTTCTTCACCTTTTGCACTTCTTAAAAATGAAAGAAAGGGTTCACTGGTGGTGTAGTGGCTAGGCTTTGGTGCTCTCAACCACTATGGCCTAAGTTCGATTCCCAGCTAGGGAACCACCAGAAAAACAAACAAACAAACAAACAAAACAAAGAAAGAAAGAAAGAAAATGATTATCAGGAGCAAAAAGGAGTGAGGAGAAGGTATGTTTCTTTTCAGGGCTGTGCAAATTTGGGATTATTGTCACCAGGAAATGATGACGAGCACAGCAGTGACGGAGATGGATAGGGGAGGCCACAGAGCAGGGCGTCCAGCAGAAATAGGATGTGGTACTCAGACGTGAGCGACATAAATAATTTGCCAATTTCCAGTAGTCACATATTTTCGAAAAGTGAAATGAAACTGGTGAAATTAATTTTAATAGTATCTTTTATTTAACCCTATATAACTAAAGTATTATATAGCAACGTGTTATCAGTTTATAAAAATCATTCACGAGGTAGATTCCTTTATTTTTGCACTAAGTCTTTAAATATCTAGTGTATATTTCATACTTACTGCACATCTCATCGTGGCTGAGCCACAGTCTGAGTTGTCAATGGCCACGTGTGAGCAGTGGCTACCACATTGGGGAGCGTAGGTTCATAGGACATGAACAACACACAAGGCATCTTGAACCATCTCCCTGAATTCAGTAATACATGTTTCTGAACTGATGCAGTGGCTTATCTCTTCCCATGGCTACTATCATCTTATCATTTGGGTTTCAGCTCAAAAATAATCTCCAGCGAGAGGTGTTCCCTGACCATCCAATCCAACTGGCAGCCATTTGTATTTCCTTCACATCAAGTATCAGTCTCTTGGCTTAGTTTGTGTGTTTATTTGTTTGATTTGTTTGCTTGTTTGTTGTCTTTCTCTCTTACTAGAATATAAACTCCAAGGAAGTAAAATTCATGTCCATTTTGCTTACTTCCCTATTTCCAGGCCCTGCCACAGAACTGGACATATAATATGCACCTCATCCAATATTTGTTGAATGAAAGTAATGGTTCAGGGATTATTACAGGCATTCAAAATTGTTAAGGAAAAAAAAAAAGGCTGCTTTTTCAAAAGTTTCCTCTTTTCTTCCAACTCTTTTGTGTGTGTGACTCCAATAGTAAATTATGACTACCTTTATCCGCAACCTTATCACAACAAGCTCCTTCAAAGAAGCCAAGGCATCCATTCCCTCTAAAATGTAAATGACTGACAGAGTTAAATGTGTTAAGATTTTGAAGTTGAGACAAAGCACAAAAATCAGTGACTTTTCAGAGTATAGCATTTCCAAACTATGTGATGTGAAGTTCTCTGTTCTTCAATTTAGTTTTTCTATTAGAGGATTTTTTCATGCTGAGCTCTAGAGTAGTCATCTTGTGTCTTTTCTAATAGTGATCACATAAATAATGTGGCAGGTAGGTGCCAATAAAATGGACCCAATGATAACATTTCTGACCAACTGAGGTGAAGAGTCTGAAGTTGGAAAGATGTCCTCAATGTCCTTAAAATATGTAAACCTAAGTTTACACAGCCCTGGCTAAGGAAATAAGGGCAGTGGAACTACAAAGTACTTTACTGGTACTTGGAGGTGGAGGGTAGTGAGATCCTAAAGTTTTAGGAACTAGTGGGAATCAAAGGGAAGAGATATTTTAAATAAACAACAACAAATGTCAGTTGCTTGGAGATAAAGGACAACAAAGAGAATAAAGAATCAACTGTGATGCCAAGATATTGAGCCTTGTTACAAAATGAACAATAGAAAGCTTTGATGAAAATAGAAAAATTGAGACGTAAATAACTCTATTGAGGAAAAACATGTCAAGTTTGGAGCAGCGGTAGAATAGCTATTCATCAATGTTAAATAAGCATTTAGGAAATAAGAGAATGGATTGATATGGTAGCTTGAGGCTTAAGATTGGACAACCTGTGACCTACGGTGGTTAACCTATGACCACACTTGCATAAGGAAAGCCCCAAATTAAAATAAATTCTAGAACCTGAGACAGACACAGACAAAGGGAAATATCAACATTTGGGATACAGGCACAGAAAATAGTAGTTCCATAAATATGAATCATCAAGTATTTAATGACTCAGAACCCAGACATTAGGCTTGGGGGACATAACTTTCTGAGCAGCAAAATCACCATGGTAACAAATTGCCCCTGCATCCTAGTGTGGCTATTCCAGCAGGGGACATATTGTAATAAAAGTCTGGGAGTCCCTTTGTTCAAATCTCTTCAAACCTGATAACTGAGTCCTCGGTTGACTGTCATCACTACTCTGGTGCATTCTTGTGAAGCACACAGGGAGGTAACTGAGAATCCCTGCTTGCTGGGATCTATCCTTTTTCTATGCTGGTTTCATATTATTTTAACTCTGAGTGAAGCTAATGAGTACGGATGACAAGGGTCTCTGACTTTCATTGCTAAGGTACTAGAATCAGGTCTTTGTTTTCCACAAGCCAACCCTAAAACAGTGACATTTTGTATGAAATGTAATAAAGCATTTTTTATATTCAAAGTGACAAAATGTTAAAAACACCTGAAAAGAGATATAAGCAATAAATTATGTTCTCAACTTCCTAGATCTAAAAACGGGATTATGTTAGAAGGCAGGGGCTCCTGCATGACAATGAGCTAAAAATTAACCCTGTTCACATTGAACCCTAGCTCTTTCTGATCCTTTGCTACTGGGGACTTCAGAACAAAGCTTTTGGGTTCCTTCACTTTGGCTTTCTTTACTCCTTCACTAACTTTACTCCTCTAGGCTGAGGAACACAAGGGGAGATTACTCCTCTGATGAACCTATCACCTCTTCCCCAGGTCTTGGAGGATGTCTTACTCTATCCTCATGGTGAGAACTGTCTCGAGTCCAAAGTTCAGGCCTGGTTGTTTATGCCACCCATTGGTGGAGCTGGAACTGAGTTTATACTCTTGTTCTAGAACCTGTTTCTGGGGGTAATTGATACTGGTAACACAGGTACCTCCCATGTCTTCTAGCAGAGAGTGAAAGGTTGGAGTCTCAAAGAGCCACCACCCACGTAACTAGGGGCATTCAGTTTTCTCATTAAAATTACGTCACAAGAGATTTATTCTCCACTTTTCCATGAGTATGAAACCACTTCTTGCCCAAGACCAAAGGTCTTGTCCCAGGACTGTGAACATTTCAGAGTGACTATGCGTGGACTGAGTAAACACCACCCCCAACCCCTCCCTGAAAAGATCTCCGTGTCCTAATCCTTGGACCCTGGGAATGTCTTCTCATATGGCAAAAGAGGACTTTGCAGAAGTGGTGAATGATTTTGAGATGAGGAGGTTGTCCTGAATCATCGGAGTGAAATCACCTTGATTTCAGCCCAGTGATACTGACTTTGAACTTCAGGCCTCCAGAGCAGTGAGAGGACACATTTTTTGTTGTTTTAAAACACTAAGTTTGTGGTTATTTGTTTCTGCAACCATAGGAAACTAATACAGTGAGTGACACAGAAATAACATGGACTTTTTCAAAAGACGTCCCCTCCCCATCTGTACATCCAGCAGAATAAATATAAAATTACCCAATACTTGTGTATTTCTTAAGGGCAGGGTTATTCAATTCTAGCCATGGAAAAATATACCAGGGCTGTCCAGAAATTATCCAGCTATGTAACTATTCTCATTATAATGGCTGGATTTTTTCCAGACAGCCCTGTGTAATAGTGATATATATAGATATAGACATAGATATAGATATAGATATAGATATATGCTAAGAAATTGTGTCCTGATAGTTCTCTGTGGATTGTTTAATAATTTCTTTAAAGTCTAGGCTATGACAAGGTATTTTATACTTCTGTTTATTGTTTATGACATCTAATGTTTATAAACTTTATTGCATATTTTAACAATCATGTTTTTTCTTACTATAATAGAAAAAAATTTAATTTCACATTAACTTCTGTTCCCTATTTTTTTGTTCCATTTCAGTTTCATAAGCTATTAAAGTTACCAAGAGGAATTAACATCATGGATGTTTTTTCTTTTCCAACAAAAGTCTAAAACTTAGATTACATCTAGAAATGTATTAAAATGAAAAGTACTTTCATGTGCTTTTATCAAGATTACTTCATTTACTCCTCATCATGTTCTCTAAGCTAGGTAGGGTGATTTATGTAAGAATATAAATGCAGGGACTATCACAGCTTGGACATGAATTAGAATGATAAGAATTTAGGAAAATGAAAAAGGAAGTGAATTTATACAGAAGTAAAATTGAAAGTTTAAAAAATAAATGAATTAAACCAAATGCCTGGAATCGTATGCAGTTCAATAAAAGTTTATTAAATAAATTATCAAAATTTCCTTAGCTATAAGTAATTTGGAGTTAACAGTAGGAGATGATTAAACAAACAAGTATTAACAGCCTTAATCTGACCACTTATTGTGGATTAACATTCACATCAAGATCCTCTTGTGAAAGCAGAAATTTGAAAACTCAGAGGAATGAACCCAGTAGTAGAAACAGAAATAATATTTCTTTAAGACTTTTACAATTTTTCTTCTATTATTGGTCTTATTACATGTCTTACTTTTCCATTTGTCTTCTGCTTCATTCCTATAATAAATCAGACTCCATTCCTGGACAAATTGGATTTCAGTGTTGTCAATATTGTTTTTCCATCTTTTCATTAACAAGCTTAAAGGCAGCAATGAAAACTAAGTAACCTTCACCTTTCGCCTGAAAAAACTGGGTTGCAATAACCATTCAATTTCTGGTTCATCTTCTCCTGCTATTCAGCAGTCAACCTGGGGAGGTGATCATGGGTCTGCATTGGAGGCAACCTGGAGGGTGGGCCCCAGAAGTGAGGCTGAGGTCATTGCAAGGGCAGGGACAGGGGTCAGGCTGTCCCTGCTGCACCTGGAGGGTTTATAAATGGGGATATTTTATTTTCATCTCTAGTACAGGCCACTCCTTAGCCTGAGAGAGCACAAATATTTACAGAAGGAAAACCAAATAGGAACACTTGCTGCATTGCCTGGCTGCGTTGCTGAACTTAATGAAGGGTTTCTTTCCCCCTATGGATTTCAAAGCAGCCTGAACTAAGTGCACTAAAGCAAACAGCATCTCTGAGATTTAATGGAAAGAAAAACAGGCATGTAGCATAAAAGCCCCATTATTATTCCCTAGCACTTAATTTTAGGTACAGTGCCTTGCAGTGACTTTTTGATGCACCACTCTATCCCCCTGCCTGGGAAGCAGGTCAACTCCTCAGGCAGCGACACGGTTGGGTGGTATCCGTCATGAGCCTCAGCCTCTTGAGGACCAAGAAGCAGTGATGTGTGGTTAAACTGGATACATTTATGGTGATGTGACACCTACCAGCAGTACCAGGCAACATGCCCCTGAGTCTGAGGTGATCACTGAGAAGCTACATGCAGTAATGGTATGGGACAAGGCAGGCGATAAATAAAACTGAGTGTGAACTCAAGACTCTACAGGTTTGGGACACCCTATTCTGATATTGACCACCATGATTAGTTCTGCCCCTTCTGGAATCACACAACAGATGTGTGTGTGTGTGTGTGTGTGTGTGTGTGTGTGTGCGTGTGCGTGCGTGCACGCATGTGCTTCTTTCATTCAGAGTAATGACTAAGATTCAACCATGTTGTCACATGTATCAATAATTCATTCTTTCTTATTAGTGAGTGGTAGTCTTTGTAGAAATACATTAGTTTATTATCATTAACTATTCTCCTATTGATGGACATTTGGATTATTGACAGATTGAGTTATGTTCATTGCAGCATTGTTTACAGTGGTCAAGATGTAGAGGCAACCTGAGTGTCCACTGATGGATGAATGGATAGGTGGTGGTACATCTATTCAGTAGAATATTGCTCGACCTTAAAAGGGAGTGGGTTCTTGCCATCTCTGATGGCATGGATGGACCTGGAGGATATTGAGCTGAGTTGAGCATGTCAGACCCCAAAAGACAGATGCAATGTGATTTTGCTTATATGTGGAATCTAAAGAATAAAATAAAGAAACAAAACAGAAACGATTTCATAGATACACAGGACACATTTTTGGTTGCTAAATGAAAGGGAGGGGTTAAGGGTGGATGAAAAGGGGGAAGGAATTAAGAAGTGCAATTGGTTATTACAAATAGTCATGGGAATGTAAAGTAAAGCATAGGGAATGTAGCCAATGATAACGGTAATAAGTATGTATAGTGCCAGATAGGTACTAGACTAACCAGGGAGATCACTTGTTAAAGTATATAAATGTTTAATCACTATGCTCTGCACCTGAAATTAATATAAAATAATATTGAATATCCATTGCAATTGAAAATTAAAAGGGAGGAAGGTGAAGAGGAATAAGAGGTTCTAATTTTCAGGTATAAAACAAATAAGTCACTAGGATATAATGTACAGCATAAGGAATATAGTTAATAATATTGTGGTATCATGGTACAGTGTCAGATGGTTGCTGGACTTATCATGGTGATCACTTCTTTGGGTATATAAATGTAGAATAACTATGATGTACATCTGAAACTAATGTACTATTAGCTATATTTTAATAAAAATATATTTTAAAAATGGATTATAACAAATGTTCAACCTATCTATGTTTTTAGTAGTTTAATCTGAGCTATGAGTACAGGTTAGAATAAGAATGGTGGAATTATAAACATTGTAAAAAATATTAAGCAATAAGGTTGTTTGAAATGTACAAAAAAAAGAAATCAAGAGATATTGTCTTTGAAAATAAAGGGAGAAGAAAATTACAAAAATTATACTGTGTAAACAATCACTAGAATAAATATTTAAACCTTACTAATGATTGATAAAATAACCCACAAAACAAAAACAAACAAAACAGAACACATTACAGTAGAGTTTTTAAAACTAAGAAAACAAAAAGAATAGCATAAACTATAACATAATTCACACTATATCATAAATAAAAATGTGCTAAATTCATTCATCAATAAGAAAAAAGATATTTGGATTGGACAACAAAACAAATAGTGTCATATGAGCTACATCTGAAACATGACTCAGAAAGATTGGCTATAACAGATGGACAATGAAAGAACAGGAAAGGTTATGAGTAACTCTTATCAACATAACATTTATATTTATAAAGCAAAAACTATAGGAGATATAATGAGAAATAGGTAGAAATATGTTTGGAGAAGGAAGCTATGATTAACATATTTCAGTCCATACGAGAAAAAGTAGATAATAGTAAATAAAAATAGAGAAGAATAAAATAGATTTTCTATGTGAAAGTAATATTTACAAACTTTGGCCATTTATTAAGCCATAAGAAAACATCAATACCTTTCAAAAAGAAGAAAAATATAATTAATATCAAGCCAGAAAACAAAAGCTGTACCACTGAAAAATTTAAAATTCTTCCTAAGCAATTCTTAAGTCAAAGAAGAAATTTAATTTAATCTGTAGAACTTGTGAAAATCAACAATGAAAATGTTACATATTAGACCCTATGAAATACAGTTAAAGCAGTTATAGTCCTCAGTAGATTTTTAAATGAAAGAATTATAATAACTAAATTAGATAGTCAACTGAAGAAATTAGAAAAATAATCACAAAAAAGTGAATAAAATGAAATAAAGACATTAAGGTAAAGAAAATAACGAATTAGAAAACAGAAAGTGGAAGAATTAATAAATAATACCAAGATATAATTCTTTGAAATATAATATAAAAAAATAAATTAACTTTTAACTTTAAAATGTAAGCTCAAGAAACAAAACAAGAAATAAGAGAAAATGGCCACAAATACAGAGGAAAAAATAAAGCAATGACAAGTAACTACTTTCCTATACTTTGTGAAAATAAAATTGAAAACTTAAGTAAATACTTTCCTAGTAAAATATATTTTTTTATAATTGACACCAGAAGATATGAAGAGTCTAAACACATCAGTTACAAAAGCAACAGAGACAGTTGTCGTAAGTTATACTCCTCAAAACACCCAAACACAATTTTATGGCAGAAAGTTTCCAAGTATTTAAAAGACAGATAACTGCAATTATATTTAAACTGTTGCATGAAAAAAATAAACTTTGTCAGAAAAAAAAATGCAACTACATACAATCATGAACTTAGGCATAAAAATGTTATCATAGGCAAGGTCAAAAGAAAAACAATAAATGAGGACACATATTTGTAATACCTATCACTAATGTTTAAAATATCCTCCAAATCAGTATGGAAAGACAATAACCTAATAGAAAAATGGGTCAATTATGTGTACACAGTTTATAGAATATGCATATGATTCTGAAATACAGTAGTATATCTTTAAACTTACTCATAATAGAAATGTAAATTAACACTAGAATCAAAGAACTTTATACATAATTGAATTGATGACACAACAGATTTCATGGTGATTGCCATTAAATAAATATTTTTTAAATTTTGCATTAATTTATATATATATATTAATAGATAAGACATTTAAAACAATAAATGTACCATGAAAAGTCTTCCACCTCACCTTGGTCATCCAGTCTCCTTCCCCCAAGCTAACCATATTATCAGTTTCTGAGATAGTATTTCAGAAATGTTTTATTATCACTCAGTCATTTATTCACTCATTATTCATTCAACAAACATTTATTGAACACCTACAATGAGCAAGGTACTGAGGGTTTAGTAGTAAACAAAGCAGTTTCCTCAAAATGATTTTGCCCTTTTCAGGTTTTCATTCTAGTTGGAAAGGCAGGGACAAAAATATTTATGCAAAAAACATAAATAATGACATGTTACTCCCCCCACACACACACACAAAAAAAAAAAAAACAAAAAAAAAAAAAACAAGGAGAAAAGGTGAACGTAAAATATTGATGTGGGAATGATATCAACTAATAGAAATGGATGGCAAGGTAGACCTTGTTGAGAAAAGAGCTTTTGAGTCAAATCTTGAAGGTGCTGGGAAGCCCATGGGTGGGTCTCCTAAGAAAGGTCACCCAAGAAGGGAACAACAGGCAGAAAAGCCTAGAAGAGAGATCATGCTAGACATGCTTGAGGGATTCTATGAAGATGAGGATGGCTGGAACAGAGTGACCGAGAGTGAGAGCAAGGGAGCAATGGCTCTGTGGGTCACACTAAGGCCTATAGTTTTCACTCTGAAGAAGGTAGGAAATCTCTGAAGGGCAGAAGAGGCACATACTCTGACTCACCTTTTAAGAAGAACAGCCCTGATGAAGTTCACCCCTTCGGAGCCTGCCTCAGCCACCCCCATGAGAGATGAGGACACTTGGGACATGGCGGGGAGCAATGAGGGTGGGAAGGATAAGTTGAATTGCAGATATATTTTGAAGGTAGACCAAATGTACACTCATTGTCCCATCCCTTTTTAACCCATTTGCCATTTAGGAAGTGCAGCTGGCTGCCACATTCTTTTAATGTGACATAAACACGCTCTTTGAGGCTGGAGCACATCTGACTGGTTTTCAACGTGAACATAAAATATAAGAACTGTCCTTGGAGTTATGTCTAAACAGAACTTGTTTCTCATCCTAATGTAACAGAAACGTAAATCATGATCAGTATTTAATAATTTTTTCACATGTAAGAATCCTGTTTTCTAGGATTTGACATTGTCAACCATCAAGAATTACTATATTTTGGGAGTTCCCTGATGGTGTAGTGGCTTGGGGTTTTGGCGCTGGTGCTGTCAGTGCTGTGGCCTGGATTCGATTCCCAGTCAGGGAGCTACCCACATACCAAAAAGCGAAAAAAAAAAAAAAAAGAATTACTATATTTTGTAAATGGAAATACTACTACTAAAAGTAGAATGATGTGATTTGTTTCCAAAGACTATTGACATGCTAGAGCAATGCAAAAATAATAATAAAAGTGATGTATTTCATGGCAAACTTTGGGGGTAGGGTTAGGACTATAATCCATGAATCATCTCAGGGGAAATGGGGCAGCCACAGAACTGCTGAAATGGGTTAATTCACAGATGCCATTGTAATAGGCATACTGTTCTAAAAATAGTCTTTTGGGTTTCACTCTTTTTATGTTTGAGTAAATAAAGAGCTTTCTCATTCTTTTTTATGATTGTACTTAATTCCATTCTGTGACTGTTACCATAATTGATTTAACCAGTTTCAGACTGATGAATATGTAGTTTGTATTCTGACCTTTCGCTATTGCTAGTTATAATGAAATGAATAGCCTTGTATATGTGTCACATTAGGCATGTGAAAATATGCCTACAGGATAAATTTATCAAACAGAATTTGCTTAGGCAATGGGTAATTGTACTTGTAATTTTGACAGACTATTTCCTGATCGCCATCCATCAAAATTGTGCAAGATGACACTCCCCCAAGAATTCATGAAAGTCTCGGTTTTCTCACCCCTTGTGGATGGCTTGGAGATTAAAGGTGTCCCTTCTGCTCCCATCTTGTACGAAAGACTGTCTAGCTGTTTGCTCCATATCTTTTTGGAAACAAAGTGTGCATGTTTCACTGCAGGGGATTGAATGTTGGTACACTCAGAAATAGGAACATGGTTCACATTTTTTAAAGGTATTAATGAATAATCCTTGCTATAATGCAGGTGTACCATTTGATAAAATTCAATATTGATTCCTGACCTAAAATAAATCAATGGGCATTTGTTTTCTTTGAAAAGTGATATCTTCTTGAAATAAAAAATAAGCACAATTTTTTTTAATAAGCACAATTTTAATGGTGAAATTCCCACTGAAGTCAGAAATAAGGCAAGGATGTTCTCTGTTAGCACAGTTATTCAACATTGCTCAGAAGGTCCCTGATGATGCAGAAAGACCAGGCAAGAAATAACAAGGGGCACAAATTTAACTATTTTTGAATACTGTAATGATCTGCCTTAAAAAAAGCAACCAAAGTAAAACTTGTGTAAATTCTTTCTGTCAAAAATGAAATACTTAATATCATTATAAATTCTATTTTACATTAAATTTAAGTTAAATATTAATATTTGATAGGGAATGGTTTAGCTTACAGTAATGGAAGCACTAGAAAATAAACCAGGGTGGAGCATAGTTGCATGGTAAAAATAGTGTTTTAACTAAATTAAGGAATGTAGGGACAGAAATGTACTTGAAAGAGCTTTGGTGTGCTCCTCCTTTCAAAACTGAGTCCAAAGGATTCTTGTAAGCAACTGGGTACAGAGATGGACAGATAATATGGCTTTCAGAAACACCTTGTTTCCTTCTCTGAGTTCTCCCCATTTCTATTTCTCTCTTTCCTAAACCTTCCCTAAGTCCTTAGGCCTGATGCATTTGGCTTCATTTGTGGACTGTGGCTTTCCCCCATTCTTGATTTAAAACCAACAACATCAGGACATATCTAACAGCCTCATCTCCTTCAAAATCCCCTCATCAATTTCATGGTTTTGGAACTGAGTCACCCTATGAGAGCCAGGATCCATCCTGGGGAATTCTTCTAGACCACCAGCTTAACCCACCATCTGGCAGATATTTGACTTTAATACTGCCAACCCTCTTCCCTGAGGTTAGAATCAACTGTACCTTGACTACCATTTTCTTGTTACTCACCTCAACTTTTCAGCCACTATCTCTATCACCCCATTTGCTCCTCTTTCCTATCAGAGGATTCATTGATTCGACTATTAACAAATTTAACACTTCAAGACACTGTTTTAGGAGCTGAGGACAACTTAAAATAAGTTGTGCTCTTATGTAGCTTACACGCTATTTGGAAAGATGGAAAACACATCCCTAGTTAAAAATTTAAGAAAGATAAAATGAAAAGTTCCTTGAAGAAAATAAACAGGGTAATGCAAGGGGCCAAGACCCAAATGAGGAGAAGTTGGCCTTGAAGAGTACAAAGGCTGAGGCTTCATCCCAGCTGTTACCAGGTCAAGGTCTGGCTTCTGTAGCCAGGTACTTCTCCCCGAATGTCAGTCCACCTGTGCTGAGCGGGTCTCACAGTTCTCTATATCGCCTTTCACTCCAGAGTGTCTGGGGTCCTAGAATACTTTTAGCCCTTATTACATCCAGAACGGCTTAACTCAAATCCAGATACTCAAGCTATTATTTATCTAGTCATTAATCCATTCATTCAAACCAATTTTGATTTAATAACATTACAGCAACTTCTCACTTAACGACCTTTCTATACAATGACTGCTTGAGCTTATCCTTCCTCAGTCTTTGTCTCGTTCCCACTGTTGGTTAGTATTCACCACATGAAGTGTTCACAATCACGCAAGACTACTCATTTCATTTATAAGTGTGGTGTTGTGAGATACCTATTGAAAAATATGTAGACTATGGCGCCATGACACACCACAAGGCATCCACCATTAGGCTCCCCGTTTATGGATCAATTCAGTTTACAACCTAGTCATAGGAATGTAATGCCATCTGTTAAGTGAGGAGTGCCTTTATTGAAAGCCACATAGTAGGAGATAGATGACACAAAGATGAAGAAGACATGGGACTTGTCCTCAATGACAGTTAAAAGATGAATTTAAGCTCATATTTCATTTGAAGGCATGGTAGAGGCAGTGTTGGAAAGGTTAGCATTGGCTAAGGCATGGGAGCCTACTAAGCCAAGCTAAAGAAGTTGAAATGGGAGCCACAGAAGGTTTCATACTTAATAAAATGATGATCAGAGATGAGGTAGCGAAACACACTGGGTGAGAGTTGGTGACAATTTGAACTAAGGCAGAGGCAGTGAGGGTGGCATGGAGGGGATAAGTTGTTTTTTTTTTTTTTTAAACAAGTGGAGTAGATTGGATATTCTTAATTGTCTAACAATCTGATGAGGAAGTCATTCTGCACATATGACAATGGGGAGCTGTGGGGCAAAGTATTGAGGTAATGCAATGAGAGGTGGAAATGGAATGATAGGGAAGGACAGAAAATATGTGGCCCTGGGCTTTCACTCCCAGATGCTACAGGCACCCCCTATCAATCATAACACAGTTCAGTTCACATTGAATTCAGATGTAGCTGTAAATCCCTTTTCAACACAACCCTCCAGGCAAAGGGAACAAACTTTATCAGGGTTGGTATATGAATTGAAACCTACTCACCAACTTGGGTGCTAGGTTTAGAATGCCACAAGACATTTGGTAATTATTCAATAGGCAACAGGAAACCACCAAAGGCTTTTGAGAGGGAAGATGGGTATAGAGAGGACATTACACTTGGTGGAAAAGGCTGGAGGAGTAAGTGACTAGAGAGAGGTCAACAGATGGGTCAGAACGTTTATTTCATGACTTCGAAGCAGAAAAAGGGGACGTGAAATAAAGATTAAGGCATAACACATACTTATATTTGCCAAAACATATATTTTTCATGATGCCAAGTTATTATACTGATTTCTTCTTCTGTATTTTATCTCTGAGTATGTTTCTGCATATGAGAGACATGCTTGTGTTTTGCATCTGTTTGCATGGGTATCAACTTAATATGTGTCATATTTTAATTTCAACAAGCCTCAATTCTCTTACATAAAAGAATTCAAGAAACATATTTTTACTCTGCCATTGATTAAGTGTCTTTTGTCCCTTTTAATGTTTTACTCTTCTTCAACCTGATTGATTGATTGCTTTAGCTGTCTTTGTCCCTTTTTTATTTTGTTCTGATTATTCTCTTCTCAAAAAGTGACAGTAAAATTGATGAGAAGGACATTACAGAAAAGTTAACAATGCAGACAAGATGTTTGTTACAGGGGGTTCTGGGTTTTCCTCCCAATGTTCATGTCTAATGCAACCTTTCCTGCAGCTCATGACCCAAGCCGTTAAAGGCAGTAGATTTCTCTTTGCCTTTCAACTCAAGATGCCCTTGTTTAAGATGACATCCATGACCAAGAGGTCATCTACAAGAGTAGAAATGGCACTGAATCAAAAATTTGGAAGTGTGGATTCTAAGATGGGAATCAGGGGCAAGTGGCTTACCCTCTTTATGCCTGTTTTCTCATTTGGAAAACAAGAGAGTTGAAATGCAAGTCTCTAAATTAAGTCAACCAGATGTCCCATTTTAAACTGAAAGACTACAGTAGCCACTGACTATATGTCCCAAAATGGTAAAGCACCTTCAGTAATGAAATAAGACCCTGAAGGATAAGCACACTCAAAAGATTCTGATTACTGCTTTACATTTAACTTAGCTCCAAACTTCTGGCCATGGACTGAGTATTCTGATATGATTCCAAAATATCTCAGTTCATTCCAAAGGCACTTCAATAATTTATACTCCTCATAAGGAGTCTGTCCTTAGAATGTGACTATACATCTCCTGATCCCATGAAATCAGGAAGCATTGGCCATAGGGACCTCCAACCTGATGAACAATGAGATCTTCAACAATTTTCCAACTTTTTTGGAGCCTGCAAAGCAGCCCCTGTTTCATCCCATATTGCTTTATCACGACAACCAAATCAGCACCATATGGTGGATGAGACCCAGCCTATAGAGCAGGGCCTACCTGCCTTGGAGGACATCTGGAAGTTCTTTAACACATGCTCTCACAGTGCATTGAATGGATCATTTATAGTCGGTCCTGGGCTTCAGTGCTGGAGATACTATTACCATGCTTTATCTGGCATGCAGTGGGCCTACTTAGCTATTAAGAGACCTTTCCTGCCCAAACAATGCTTTCATTTTGCTTTCATTGTTTCTATGTCTTGGAGAGTTTGGTTTGCTCTGGAATGTGTGATCTTTATGTAGTGAATGGCTCTGAACCCCCAAAATTCAGGGCAAAATAGTTCCAAGTATCTACATTTATAATAACCGCCCCCCCAAAAAAACACAAGGCATTTTCCCCAAGGTATCTGGAGTCATTGATATTTACTAAGCTTACTAGGTTAAGGCTAATAAAGGAGTAGATCTGGGAGTACAGGGTGGGCTGATGAATTTTGCCTCTGCAGTAATATCTTCTGTTGCATTACACATAGCTGGATATAACCGGTTCTGTGTAATCACACGGCATCTCCCCTCCATCATTCTTGACCTTGCGCACACAGATGCTTACATTTTTCACCCAGTGCACATCGAAATTGAAGAGGGTTGAGATGTTTGGTTCAAACACTGTGCTGTTAATTGAATTCTTAACAGCAGAAAAAGTTCCTCCAATTTTTTTGAAATTTTGGAAAAAGAAGGTGAGGACTTTATAAAGATCATTACGGGGATGAAACTTGGGTCCATCGTAATGACCTAAGATCAAAAGGCAGTTTGTGGAATACTGTCATAAGGGATCCCCTCAGCTGAAAAATTCAGAACTCAGACCTCAGCTAGGAAGGTCATGTTGACTGTTTTTTGGTCTGAACGTTCTTCCATTTCAAGGTGCACTGGGTGAAAAATGTGAGCCTCTGTGTGTGCAAGGTCAAGCATGATGGAGGGGAGACACCATGTGACTACACAAAACTGGTTATATCCAGATGTGTCTATTATATTACAGTGGAGGCAAAATTTATCAGCTTTCCCTTGTGCACAAAAAGAGCCTGGGCACCAGGAGACATAATGCAATGTTCAAGTTTTTGTGGCAATTGGTACATCAACAGCGAATATTGCCTCTCTTATTGGCAGGTTCCACTTGACTTTGCTCTCCAAAATTTTAAGAAGTACCTGATATTTTAATGGTGCAATAGCCAATCTACCATTAGGGTTTTGCATGTCACACACATGTGCATGCACACACACAGATACAAAGTTATAAGTATTATAAAAATAAAGACCAACAAACAACATTTTTCCAAAACCCAAAAGAATTCACTATTGTTGGAATTTAAGAAGTTGATGTGGCCGTGAGTTATCCTCTTTGAATGTACATTATTTCTGTGCAAAAATATGATAGAAAATTCCTTAAATTAAAGCAGATGAGAAATAATCACTAAATACAGTAGTGGGGTGAATAATGCCTCTCCAAGATATCAGGCCCTAATTTCTGGAACCTGTAAATATTTCCTAATATGAAAAAGGAGGATCTTTGCAGATGTGATTAAGCTAAGGACCTAGAGTTGGGGAGATTATTCTGGGTTATCTAAAAGGGCCCTTGATGCACTCACAAGTTTCCTTATAAGACAGAGACAGAAAGAGATTTGACACAGAGGAAGAAGACAAAGCAGTGTGACCACGGTAGCAGACAGGGTGTTGCTGTCACATGCCAGGGAATACCAGTAGCCAGAAGAGAAAACAAACGGATTCTCTCCTACAACCTGTGGAAGGAGCACAGCCTGCTGACACCTTGATTTTGGCCCAGTGACACTGATTTCAGACTTCCAGCCTCCAGCACTGAAACAGAATAGACAGGACCCAGCAGAAGTAATGCCCTTTTTTATGAGCTGGAAATCTATACCGAATCTTTTATTAATATTACAAAGTCATAGCATGTAATTCTGTAACATAACAATATATTACTACTTTAAAAGGAGTGTTACTCCTGCCAGATCCTGTATTCCTGTTGTTTTTAAGTCAGCAAATTTGTCACAGAAGCCATTGAAAATTACTACAGGCACACTTAAGCAGCTGTTTTAAACCACTATTCTTTCCTGGCATTGATCTGCCCAAACAGGTACTGTGGTACATAGAGGAATCAAGTAGTTTGCTAGTCTCTGTTTCTCTTTCGATGTCACTTTCTCCCACTTTGTAAAGACATACATTCCTCTCACCCATCCCAAATCACACAGCACTGCAGTGTCCTTGGGTGTGAAAATGTCCTGGGGCACAGGCCATTCAAAATGTTGGTGTCTGAGGAGCTTTTCCTCAGGCCCTGCTGAACTCATGCAGCATTTTGTGTCATTCCCCATATTTATAATATTGCTATTGTATTTGGGACTAGGTTGAGATATTCTGAATTCATACACACACACACACACACACACACACACACACACGCATGCATGTGTACGTGTATGTATACAGGCACTCATCAATGACCAAGTTCCCTTCCGACAGCGAAGTCATGAAGAGAACAGGTCCATAAGCGAGGGGCTTAAAGGTGGGGGCCTTGTGGAGTGTCATGGCGCCATAGGATATGTATTTTTGCATATATAGCACTCTAGACCACTCTTATATGAGATACGTATGATTACCAATGCTTTGTGTAATGAATACTAACCAACTACAGAATGGGAAGGAGACAACGACTGAGAAAGGGGGTTCCCAAGACTCACACAGACTGAGAGAGGGGGTTCCCTGGTCATAAGCCTGGTGGTTAAACAGGTGGGTCATTAAGTGAGGAGTGGCTGTATTATATATATATAATTTTCCAAAGAGATGTGAAACTTTCATGGGTAAAAATTTATTATACAACCCTGAAATGCTGGTTTCATGTCCAGCATGGAAGGAGCTTAGCCGTTGTCACTCTGTCCTAACAACTTAGAAGCTAACAAACTGAGAAAACACATGAACTCTTCTTAGATTCTTCTGAAAAGTGAGGACATAGAACACAGCACTGGCTCTCAGTATTGGAGAGACAGATAAATGAATAATGAACAATCACAACTCACCAGGACAGAAAGCATGGGAACCGGGACTAAGGTAGGAAAATGTACCCTGTAATGGATTCAGTGTGGATAAGTCTGAGAAATAAACACTCATCATCGCACAGTAAAGATCAGAAAAAAATGGGGGGAAATAATCACTTTGAAATACTGCAGATCATTTTGTTCTTAACAAGGCTTGCTTCAAGAGAAACTATTTCATCTGGCTCTCACCATTTTTTTTTCAGAGCCTAACATTCATAGCCTGGGGGATGGAATAGACTCAATGCCAACTCCCTTCAGCTTCTGACTGAGAAAAGAGAAAACCCAACTCCAGCCTATCCTAGCCATTCTGTGTCATCTAAGGGGTTAAATAAAAAAGGAAATGTACCTTGAAGTTCGCTGAGGCAGGGGCTGACTAAAAGCACTGAGATCTAATCACAGAACTATAGAACAATTTCCTTCCCCACACATTTCACCACCACATTACTAAAGATCTATTTACCACAGCTCCTTTCAGCTAGCACATCATGCCCCATTATCAAGGGAAAAATAAGCACATTGCCAGGTAAAAAAACACAGTTTGAGAGGACAGAGCAAGCATCAGACCCAGACTCATATGGCAGGAATGTTGGAATCATCAGGCCAGGAATTTACAGTAACTATGATTAAGGTGTTAAGGGCTCTAATGGATAGAGTAGACAACATGAAAGAACAATGGAGAGAGGTGGGCAATGTAAGCAGAGAGCTGGAAATTTTAAGGAATAATCACACACACACACATGCTACCAATGAAATAAACACTGTAACAGCAATAAGGAATGCCTTTGGTGAGCTCATCGGTAGGCTGGGCATGGCCAAAGGAAAAATCTCTGAGCTTGAGGATATGTCAATAGAAACCCCAAAAATGCAAATGCAAAGAGAAAAAAAAATGACCTAAAAATAAAAACAAGAATATCTAAGAACTGTGGCACAACTACAGAAACTGCAACATAGGCACATGAAAATACCAAAAGTAAAAGAAAGAAAAAAAAGAACAGAAGAAATTTTTAAAGCAATAATGATTGAGTGAGAATTTTCCCTGAGTTAATGCCAGACACCAGACCACATATCTACAAAATTCAGAGAACATTCAGCAAGATAAGTGCCAAAAAAAGTGTGTGTGTGTCTGTGTGTGTGTGTGTGTGTGTGTGTTTTATACACACACCTAGGCATATCAAATTTAAACTCTGGAAAATCAAAAACCAAGAAAAAATTCTGAAAGAAGTTGGGTGGGGTGCACCTTCCCTATACAGAAACAAAGATAAGAAGTACATCTGATGACTTCCCAGAAACCATGCAAGTAAAAGAGAGTAGAGGGAAATATTTAAATATTACAGTAGTAAGTGGGGGAAGAACCCCTACCAACCTAAGATTCTGTATCTTCTTCTAAAGTAAAGGAGAAATATACTTTCTTGCACAAACAGAAATTGAGGGACTCTGTTGTCACTAGACCTGACTTGCAAGTTAAAAGAAATTCTTCAGAGAGAAGGAAAGTGGTGTAGGTCATAGACTCTATATAATGAACAAGGATTAGAGAAGAAATAAGGGAAGATAAAATAAGAATATTTATTTTTCTAAAAAAAAAAAAAAAAGAATATTTATTTTTCTTATTCTTAATTGATATAACCATCTCCTGTTTGTGCAAAATCATAAAAGTGAAAATAATGACTAATAATACAAGGGATGAGAGAAAAGAATTAGCAATATTTTGTTATTATATGGCACTTAACCTATTCATGAAGTGGTATTTGAAAGTAGACTTAGATCAGATGTAAATGTACATTGAAATCTCTAAAAATGTTGAAAAAGAAGTTATAAGAAAGGAGAGAAAATTGAATCATATGCAATTAAAACCACAAAAGGGAAAAAAAAGAAAAGAAAAAAGGGAAAGACAAAAATAGAGGGAAACAAACAAGGGCAATGAATAGAAAACAATAATAAATTTGGTAGATATTAATCCAATGCTATCAGTAATCACTTTCAAAGTCAATGGTCTAATATAAAATACATGTAAGTTAAAAGTAAAGGAATGGAGAAAAGTAAACCATATTAACACTAACCAAAAGAAAGCTGGAGTAGCTATATTAAAGTCACACCGAGATGACTTCAGAGCAAGAAAAATGATCCCATATAAATAAGAACATTGCATAATGACGAAAGGAGCAACTCTTCAAGAAGATACCATAATCCTTAATTGTTAATTTGACAGAGGGTCAAAATGCTTGAAGCAAAAACTGATAGAACCGCAAGGAGAAATAGATAAATCCACTATTATAGTTGGAGACTTTAAAATCCCTCTATCAGAAATGGACAAATTCAGCAGGCAGAAAATCAATAAAAACATAGTTGAACTCAACAGCACCATCAATCAACTGTATATAATGAACATCTATGGACTACTTCGTCTAACAACGACAAAATATACATTCTTCTCAATCTCACATGGAATTTCACCAATATAAACCACATTTCAGGTGATAAAACACCCCTTGACATATTTAAAAGAATAAAAATCATTCACTGTATGCTCTCAGATCAAAATGGAATTAAATTAGAATTCAATATCTCTCTGTTATTGATTGAAAATGCCAAAATACTTTGAAATTAAATAACACAGTTCCAAATAGCACATGGTTTAAAAAGGAAATCTCAAGAGAAATTTTTAAATATTTTTAATTAAACAAACATGAAAATACAACTTATCAAAATTTGAGGAATGCAATAAAAGGAGTGCCTAAAAGGAATATTGTAGCATTGAATGCATGCATTAGAATAGAAGAAAGCTTCAAAATCAAGTATCCAAGTTTCTACCTTAGAAAACTAGAAAAAGAAGAGCAACTTAATTTCAAAGGAGACAGAAGAAAAGAATTAGTAAATAAAAATAAGACAGAAATCAATGAAATTGAAAGTAGAAAATCAATAGAGAAAAAATCTACAAAATTAAAAGCTGGTTCTTTGAAAAGATCACTAAAATTGGTATGCCTCCATTCAAGCTAACTAAGAAAAAAGACAGAAGACACAAATTATTAATATCAAAAATGAAAGAAGGGACAGCACAACAGATTACATGAACATTAAAAGGATAGTAAGGATACTATTAACAACTCTATTTCTACAAACTTGATAATGAAACAGAGTAATTCATTAAAAGATACAATCTGTTAGAACTCACTGAAGAAGAAACAGACCTTCTGACCAGACTGGTATCTATTTTAAAAATGGAATCAGCAGTTAATGACCATCCAAAACATTAAGCACAAGGCCCAGATGTGTTCTGGATAAAATTTACCAAACATTTCAGAAAGAAATCATACCAATTCTCTACAATATTTTTTATAGGTAAGAGCAAAGGAAATTGTAACTTATTATGTGAGGTCAGTGTTACCTTAATACCAAAACTAGACAAAGATATTACCAGAAAAGAAAACTACAAGCCAATATCTTTCATGCAAATAGATATAAAAATTCTCCACAAAATATTAGCAAGTCAATTCCAAAAATGTATGAAAAGAATTATGCACCACAACCAAGTAGATTTATCCCAGGTATGCAAGACTGGTTCAGCATTCAAAAATCAAATAATTTAATCTATCACATCAACATATTAAGAAGAAAAATTGCATGATTATATCAATAGATGCAGAAAAGGTGTTAGACAAAATCCAACACCAATTAATGCTAAAAACTCTCAGCACACTAAAAATAGAGGGGAATGTCCTAAAAAACAGCTACAAAAGTCAACAGCTAATGTCACCCGTAATGGTGAAAATGAAGCTTTCCCACTAAGATCAGAAACAAGGCAAGAATACCCACTGTCACTGCTCCTTGTCAACATCATATTAGAAGTTCTAACTAAGACAAGAAAAGGAAATTAAACATATACTGATTGGAAAGAAAGAACTAAAACTGATTTTGTTCACAAATGACATGATTATCTATGGAAAATCCAAAAGAATTGACCAAAAAAATTAAAAAAAAAACCCTTCTGAACTGATAAGCAATAATAATTACTTGCTGAACTAATTACAGCAAGATTGTGGAATACAAGGTTAATATACAAGAATCTATTATTTTCCTATATGCCAGAAAAGTCATATACCACAGGATTCCAACTATATGACAAGCAGAATTTGAATTATAAACATATTATCATTTACATTAACACCCTATAAAATGAAATACTTAGATATAAATCTAACAAGATATATACAAGATGTATGTGAGGAAAACTAAAAAAATTTGATGAAAAATATCAGAGAAATAAATAAATGAATAGATATATTCTATGTTCCTGAATAGAAAGATTGTCAAGATAGACATTCCTCCAACCTTGACTTACAGATTCAAGGCAATCTCAATAAACATCCCAGCAAGTATTTTGTGGGTATTGACAAACTGATTCTGAAGTTTATATAGAGAGGCAAAAAACCTAGAAGCCAATGCAGTATTGAAAGTGAACAAAGTTGGGAGACTGACACTACCTAACTTCAAGCCTTACCGTTAATCAAGAGAGAGTGGTATTGGTGAAAGAATAGAAAAGTAGATCAATAAACAGAATGGAGAGCCCAGAAAAATACCCATAGATATGGTCAGCTGATCTGTGACAAAGAAGAAAAGGTAATACAATACAGATGCAAACGTCTTTTCAACAAATGATGTCAAAACAATTAGATTGCTGCATGTAAAAAATAAATCTAGACCCAATCCTATATATTTTACAGAAAAATAATTCAAAATAGATGATAGATACAAATATAAATCATAAAACTATAAAACTCCAAGAAGATAGTACAGGAGAAAATCAAGCTGACCTTAGGTACAGGGATGTTTTTTTAGACATAACACCAAATGCATGATTCATGAAAGAAATAACTGATAAGCTAAGTTTCATTAAAATTAAAAACTTCTGCTTTGCAAAAGACATTGCCGTGAGCATGAAAAAACAGGCCCCACACTTGGAGAAAATATTTGCAAGGTATTAATATATCTGATAAAGGACTGTATCCAAAATATACAAAGAACTCCTGCAACTCAACAACAAAGAAATGAACAACCAGATTTTAAAATGGGCAAAAGACCTAGACACTTTACCCAAGAAGATATACAGATGGCATGTAAGCCTGTGAAAAGGTGCTCGATATGATACATCATTAGGAATTGCAAATTAAAACAAAAATGAGATACCATCCACACCTCATAGAATGGGCAAAATTGAGAACACCGACAATACCAAACGCTGATAAAGATGGGAAGAAACAAGAGCTGTCATTCATTTCTAGTGGAAACGCACACTAGCATGGAGACTGTGGAAGACAGTTGGAAGTTTCTTACAGTATGAAACGTACCATTACCAAGCAATGCAGCAATCACACTCCTTGGTGTTTACCCAAATGAGTTGAAACTCATGTGCATACACAAACCTTCACATAGATATGTCTAGAACCTTTATTTATAATTGCAAAACTTGGAAGCAACCAAGATGTCCTTCAGTAGGTGAATGAATAAATAAGCTGTGGCACATCTAGACAATAGGATACTAGTCAGTGCTTAAAAAACAGTCAAACCATGAAACGACACAGAAAAATTAAATGCATATTACCAAGGAAAGAAAGCCACTCTAAAAAGGCTACATACTGTAGGATTCCAACTATTGACTTTCTGGAAAAGGCAAAACCATGGAGATAGTAAAAGTATCATTGGTTGCTAGGAGTTAGCAGGGAAGGAGGAGGGAAAGAGAAACACAGAGAAACTGGGGGGCATTGCAACTATTCTGTAGGATACAAAAATCACAGATACATGTCATTATGTATTTGTCAAAACCCAAATAATGTCCAACGCCAAAAGTAAGCCCCAATGTAAACTATGGATTTGGGTTTGTTAATTATCTGTCCATGTAGGTTCATCGATTGTAACAAATGTAGGTTCATTGATGATAACAAATGTACCTTTATAGCACGGGGAGGGACAAAATAGACCCACAATCGTTAATGAATGATATGTCAGATAATGTGTCATTTCCCAAACTTAGAGGACCCGAGGACACTTAATTAGAGTGAAGCCTATTGACTTCTTGTGGAATGAGTGTTCCGAGATATAGAGTTTGGGAAACACTGGTGTAAAGCCATGGCAACCACAGGAGCAGAAAATTTTAAGAGGGTGTGCATCGTTGTAAAATAATCACACAGAGCAATGCATGGCTTAATTACCTGATGACTTAGAAGTCTCTTTACACATCAAAACACAGCCAGAGTTCTTTGAAAGATCAGGATCTTCACTTACGCCAGTGCCTAAAAGTGAAGACGACGGTGAAAATGTGAGCCTTTACAATATTATTTGAGGGTTTATTTCAGTAATGCTGATCATATGTATGCAATAACGAAGGTTTTCTAGTTTAGTTTCCTAGCTAAAGCTCATTGTGATTAAGACATCTAGCAGCTACTGGAATACCCCGGAAACATTTATATGATGTTTTATTGTCTCAATCCCTTCTCTCATGCAGAGAAGAAGTAAAGAATGATAGAATGAAAGAAAAAAAAGAAGGAGAAAGAGGTGCAAGGGAAAGAATGAGGGAGGGAAGGAGAACGAGAGGGAAGGCAGGAGGGAGGGAGGGAGGGAGGGAGGGAGGTGGGAGGGAAGGAAAGAAGGAAAAGGGGAAGGGTGGGAAGGAGGAAGGGAAAAAGGAATGAAAGATCAGATTTTTTTTCTCACTGTAACCTGCATCCAGAGAATAATTTATTCCCATTTAAGTCTGTCCTGGTTTCATAAAATCACTTGAAAAGCTGTAAACAATGGTTACAACTGGAAACATCTACATATATTATTTGCAGAGTTTTCACTGCAGACCAACTTCATGCTGACGCCCTGAGAAAACAGAAGTGAGCTGGGCTGAGAATAGACTCTCACCTCACCTCCAGAGACAAAAGACTCTTTCCTTTCATTTTTTTTCCCCTGAGAGTTTCCTAAACGCCCCACCCCCCACAAAAAAATTGAAAAGAATAAATTTCTCAGGGCAAATAAGTTAGGAAGTCTCCATCATGGAAATGACTGGCAGAGCACATTGATCTGAGGTGGGATATTGGCTGTCAACCTGCCACCAAGGCGAGCGGAGAACCCCAGGGTCTTTGATATGGAAATCCCAAGGCGGAGATTCCAGTTGAATGGGCTTCTGCAGCCTCTGCTGCGGCTGACAAAGCAGCGAGACGGAATCAATGAAGTCCTATTCTTGCTCCTGGAAGCCGTTGGGAATGCAGCTTCCTGTGACTCAGATCCTTTTGATTCTACTGACATCTACGGGCTGCGGCTGAGCTCTGCTCTGTCCTTTTCTTTACATTTCCATTGTCCCAATGTTCCTATTTTTCAGGTTTTTTTTAAAAATGTAGTTTATAAAAGACAATGGGGTAAACCTCATGTTTGATCCAACATGGCTCTTCAAGGACTGTCCACCTTTCTGTCCCCCAAGACACAGATAAGTTGGAAAACATTCTCCTCTCCAAAGCCACAGCCGGGGTTCTGCCTCTGCTAGCGTGGGCTTCCCCACATGTGTCCCATTCTCCACCCTGCTCGTATGTGCAGCGTCTCTTGATGTACAATGTCCTTTGGGAGTGCACGGTCATCATATACGGTCCATCTACTTATTATCGAAGGTGGACTAATATTATATGGTGTTATCACCATAACTTTAAGGGTGGACACCTGGCACAGCTCTAGAAAGAAATCGGAGACTTTCCAAACTTCAATGAAGGCTGATCCTCCTCCCGCTCTTCCACCATGAAACCCAGGGCATTCTAGTCTCTCCTTGCTTTGTATCCCATTCCCACCATCCTGGTCCCCGTCTTCCGTAACTCCTGCTCCGTTTGTAACAACAATGCCCTCCATCAATTCCACCGACTCCAATCATCAACTCAGACTGTCCTGCCGCTCTCTACCCCAACATCCACGTCTGCTCCGCGGTGAGAATCACACCTGTCTTATTTGACCTGACACCCCAGATTCATTTCTGAATGCAGAATAATCCACTGCTTTTTAAAGAGTGCTTTACCACATGTCAACTTTTAACTCCACAAGAAGAGAATTTCCTTTCGGAATCTAATAGCCTCACTTCTTTGAACTGACTGGGTGTAAACACAAATCTTGCATTCAAGATGGTGAGAATATTAGCAAACCACAAATAGAAATACGAATGGGAGTGTGTTTCAGTGGGTTAACTTTCATCCAAGAATTCCGGAAACGCCATCAGCCACAGTCTGTCACTCAGCGCTCAGGGGCAGTAGAGGGTATGCCTGCCAAGTAGGAAGACTCCAGCCCCTTTCTTACCTGGGTCAAACTGTAGTCACAAATGACACAACAAAACTGAAGGTTAGAAGACAGATCTTGGTTAAAAATGAGAGGAACCATAAAACACAAGGCCCATGCACTTCTTTACTTGTAGGCATGGTATAAGAGAAAGACCATGGACTTTGGGGTCTGCTCAAGCTGAGTTTGAAGCTGGTTCTGCTGCTTATTACATGGGTGAGCCTAAGCCAATCATTTACTTTACCTAAGCCTTAAATTCATGCAAAACATAAAGAACAGGGACTTGACCCTCCACATGTTTCCATTTCTGACTTCAGCTACACTCTTTATACGTTGACTCTCAAACTAGCCATCTTATACCTTAAAAGGAGGTTTTGAGAAAAAAAAAAGAAGGCCAATAATCATTCAACAATAAGAAAGGACCAGACCATCTTAGAACCTTCTGCTACATTCCTTGATGGGTTCTCATGCCCCAAGACATCCTACATCAATGCTTCCCACACCTGGCTGATGACCAGCATTAAATGGAGAACGATTATATTATGTGTCCTTGAGCCCTGCTTGCTTGATATTCCAATTAGGTCTAGAACTGGGCCAGGAATCTATATTTTTAATAAATACACCCAGATGATATTGATGATCAACTTGGTTGGAGAATTATCAACCTCCTTGTAGAAACATCTGGGAATCCTTTGAGATCAAGGAGTAATTAATGCATTTATCCGAGACCTTCTCCTTACTTCCCAAATAAGAAAGCCTTCCATGTACAACTGCCTCATATTTTGTGTTCATGTTTAGGAAAAACCAGTATGGGTTCTCTGAGATCAAGGAGTACTATGAAACTACATAGAACCTCCTCGTTGTCCTTTAAATTTGATTTCTAACCAGAGCTAAAAAAATGAATCATTATCACTCAGGTCAGTTAACTGAATTCTCAGTTCAAGCCTGATAGGTCTGTATTCTTAGACAAGCATTGGGTATTCCTTACCGTAATGACCACACCCAGGCTTGCTACCCAAGGAATCACAAGATACTCCCTCTCCCCCCAGGCTAAGTGTAGATAGAGTTAAATTATTAGCCAGCCACTTTCCACGTGAAATTCAACTCAAACCATAATCAAGCCCATACAGGTTCTGGGTGTCTGCTGTAGAAATAACCCTTTCACTGTGGAAACACACAAAACTTCAGCATTCCAGGTAGGTAATGAGCCTCAGTCCTCAAGAACCTGACTTGGATTTGAAACACAGGAGCCAAGAGGTTGGAATTCGGGACCCAAGAGTGTGTTTGTTACTTGTAAATTGTATTCTTTTGCCCAGTCTCACACCAGCATTTCCACCAAAGTCCCCGGAGGTTAATTAGTCTGTAACGGAAATACACCTTTTCTATTCTTCCACACCACACTGCCTTCCCTCTCTTCCAAATAAATAAAGCATTAAAAGATGCTAAGTCTCAGAGGCCCCTTTTTAAATGAGGGATTGTTCTAGCCTGGAGGTGAGAGGAAGCAGCAAATACACTCAATGTGAAAATTTTCCACTTAGAAAACTCCAAGCAGAATAAAGTTGGTGTTGGATTCAGCCCCCTGACTTTGCCACAGCCCCCTGGGCTTCATTCCCCACCTCTCTTTTCTGGGCTAAGGAGATGCTGACAGCTTAAACAAAGCCCTGGGGGAACAAAGGACCCTTCTAAGAGATGAGCCTCTGCTGCCTCTCACCCCAGCCTCACCCCAGCCTCCTGCCCCTTAGCCTCGAGTTTCAGGCCAGGGTTATTGCCTCCTAATGAATAACTGAAGTCTTTGAATGATGAACACTCACTCTTTAGCATCCATTTTTAAAAATCCGCCATTAATATAGAGTGACACTGAATTCCCTGGAATCGGATTAGGGTATATTGCTCCAACTGTCATTCAGAGCTGAAGTCCCTTTATCTCCGTGCTGATATGAAGCTAAGCTTCTTGACTCACTTTGCCGCTGTCACTTTGGAGTCGTCAAGAATCTGACTTCTTCAAGCCAACAATTTTATTTGCTTAATCTTGGGTGAAGAGATTAGGGACTCGGAGATTTTTCAACACCCCTGCCACTCCCAGTGAGAAGACAGATCCCTTCCTCCTGCACGCTTTCTCCCCCTGCCACCACCAATACACACACACGCACGCACACACATACACACACACACACACACACACACCTCAAAGCAACACAAACACCTGACACACACACATCATAACACACACATCCGACACACACAAGAGATACAGCACATGCACACCCAACACACACAACTGAATACACACAAAAACACACATTGCGTATACACAACTTAAGACAAAAAAGAGGAATTCAAGCCTGCTTGTTATTTCATCAAAACAATGACATTTTCATAGATTCGGTAATAGCAATTCTCAGTTTAGGAGGCCATGGAAATCAGCAGGCCAAAAGGATGCATATTTTTTTTGCAGGACCTGCCAACAATTAGGGTGCTTTTACCTATACACTGTGTCAGAGGTCAGCTTTAACTATAGTTTGGTTCTTTTAGATGGAAACCCTAAGTGATAAGCATGGGAAAACAATGCAAAGCTTTATCTTACTAGGGCCTGATCCATAATACTCAGCACATTCCCTGATTTTCAGGGTCCTTCAGTCATCATTTCACATTAGAATATGTAGAGCTCATTTCGCACCAAGCTTTCATTCACCCTAAAGCTATGGCATGAGAAATAAAACTCTCTGTCTCCTCATCTGAGGACCATGCGTGAATTTTTAAAATTTAAACTGGCAGAGGGACCAAGATGGTGAGATAGTCGGGACTCAATAAAGTACATAAAAGAACATGGGAATGAATAAATTTGAATCGGATGAACCTAAATGCCACTATGTGACCTGGCACATGTCACTCACCTCTCCCTTCTAAAACTGAGCTTCTCCATCTCCAAAATGGAAATCATGACAGATTTACGTCTGCTTTGCCTTTCTCATGAAATTGTCTGTGGGTCAAATAAGATAAAGCATAAAAATCTGTGCCCAACGATAAAGATTGGTCATCAATAACTTGTGTAATCATTGGTAGAGTTCAGACGAGCAAAGGTTAAATAGATGCCTGATGGCCACCTACAAAATTTACTCAGTTATGGGTAATTGTCTGCTGCATGTCCAGGGAAGAACCAGTGACAAAATTCAAATTACAAAGAGATAGATTTGAACTCGGTTTATCGCAATTCAATTCCCTAGGCACCTGCTGTGCACAACATGTGTGCCTGGCATTGAGCCAGGTGCCCCCCCTGTTTCCCAGGAGCCTTGTACAAAAGGAAATCATGCAGGGAAGTGACTTTGATTAGATGTAAATGATGTATATGTCTTCACCAGGAATGCACAGGGTAAAGCATATGGATAGAGGGATGAGCATCCGCAAAGGGATGCAAGTGAGAAGGCAGCAGCTATGTTCGGAGAACAGTGACTGCTCTTGGTGTGACATCAGAGAGTATATGGGGCCACGGCGGAAGGGTCTGCAGAGAAAACTTGTCAGAGAAGCTGAGATAAGGCTGTGAAAGGATCTGTACACCACACTAACGGCTCATTCCATGGGCGGTGGGAGGAATGGAGGTTTACAGGCAATGGAACAGCAAGACTAGATATGCATTTTTTATTAATAGAAAATATCTATTAACCCTCACTCACCCCTGATACATGCCAAGGATAGCTGTGGAAAAGATGCTGTGCCCACCGAGGGGGAGCAGGCACATTTTCTGCTCTGTAATCCCACCCCACCTGTGAGCCTTACCTCCCTGAAAACCTTAGACTAGGAAAACCTGAGGTATTCCAACTTGAGAGCTGCAAATAGAGTCTGATGATCACGGACACAAATGAACTCACAAGGCTCTTATAAATATGTTCACAATTATAAAAACTTTCCACTGAATATGAAAACAATACCAGTGACAGTTCTCTGAAATTGGTAAAAATTCTTATCATTCATGTTTTGTGCTTATTAACACATCTGTTGAGATGCGTGTAAATCCACTTTGCTTGGTTGCTGATAGACTGCACGTGGAGCACACCTTCCCCTCAGGATTGGCTCTGCATCTAAATGTTCAATAACTTCAAATTTATGGCTCAGCGTTGTAGGGTCCCTCCTCCTATGATGCTACTTGTCCTTAAGACTCAGAGTACAGAAGTCAGATATGCCAACTACATAAATAGACTAGACTAGAATACAATAGGATAGAAAAATAGTAACTGTACTTTGGAGAAAGCTGGCAGACCTCCACCACACGATCAATGTTAGCATCCAATAAGAAGACATATCGACATCAGATATCCCTGCACTACAAAAGGGCACAGCCTCAATCTAATCATGGGAAACGGACAAACCCAAACTGAGGGACGTTCTACAGAGCAAGTAATCAGTGCTATTCAGAAGTGTCAAGGTCCCAAAAGACAAGGACTGAGAAAGAGCTCAGATTGGAGGGAGCTAAGGAGACCTAGCAATTGACTGTAATATGGGGCCCTGGATTAGAACACATTCGTGGAAAACGGGGGAAATCGGAATATATATATATATAGTTTACTTATGTATTGCACCAATATAAATTACCTAGCTTTGATAACTGTTCCATGGTTGTAGAAGATGTTATACAGTCCACGCGCAGTTAACCAGCACCCATGCCAGATAAATGTAGTAGTATTTCTTCAATCTTTGTGCTGGTTGCTTGAGTTCTAGTCAACAGAGATGCTACTGTATTACAGTAGAGAAAGTTGGGGAGCTCTGTACTGATTTTGCACCTTTTCCATAAGTCCAAAAATAATTCAAAACAAAATGTTTTCAAAAACTGCAATTACAAACTTTTTAGAAAATAATAATATAAAGTTATGAGATGCAGTCAAAGCTAACTCAAAGCAAAATTCCTACTTTTTAAATGACTTGCATTAGAAAGAAAAAAATGGAAATGAAAGAACTAAAAACTTTTCATTTAGGAAGTTTAAAAATATACACATACAGACATCCATACAATATAAGGAGAAAGGACTAAGAAAGATTAACAGCAAGTATCAGGAAACCTAAAAGAAGAAAAAGCGAGTAATGCTAAATGAATCAGAAGGAGGAAATGCAGTGTGCACTTGAAAATTGGAGAACGGGATCGTGTCATATAGAAAGGTCATTTTTCAGACAATGTTGTGTAGTTTTTTATTTTAATAAATAGAAAATATTCTAGGGAAACAAATTATAAAATTGACAAAATGCATACCTTAGAAACCCTAATAACATGGGGAAAAAAGGAAAAATAAATTGTTAAAGACCCACACACATAAAACAGTCTCAGTCTAAACTAATATAAATGAGTTCTTTAAAATATTCAAGGAATAGTTAACTCTTAGGTCATCATAACCATTTCAGAGCATAGGAAAAACTTTATCAGGTCATTTTCTAAAATAAGAATGATTCTGATAACAAAAACCTGATACAACAGAAAAATTTAAAAGTTCATATTGTATGTATAATTACTGTGTCATAGAGTTTCAATTCCCACTTTCAGAGTTTTAGCCAATCCCTCCATTAAAGATTGGGAAACACAGAAAACAGAATAAAAATAGAATTTAGAAGCAATGGAGTCATTCTGTGTCGTTCTGTGTTACCTCTGTCTATGACACCATTTGCCCCCATGAAAGACCGTGTACAGTCCTCATAATTCTTTGTTTTCCGGGTGTTTTTTTCCACATTTTAGCACTGTCTACTTCTGCATATTCATACCAGCAACTCTGCTCCATCTGTCCTTCATATTATGCCTCCCCTGACATCTCTTCTATGTGTTCTTTGAAAATGTGAATTAATCAGAAAGTCTAGCCACATTGATTTTTATAGACGTCTCCTCCTTTTCTTCTTCATCAAAAATCATTGGTAATTATGTTGTTGGAATTTAATTCTTGAGAGCATGTCATCTTTTTTTGCGGGCCATCGTCCCTTACAATGGTTTCAGGTTTGAAAAAATGGCTCCTTTCTCTGGAAAGCTTTGGAAATTTGAAGACCACGGGGCAAGATGCGTGGAAGCTAAATGAATCTAGGCTGCCCTTTTGTGTTTGCGAGATGACATTCCTTCTTGCAAAGATTTTTTTTTTAATTCTACTTAACCAAAGATTTGTCCAAGTTGATCAAAAATAGCAGTTTCACCATATCTACTTTTTTAACTTTTAAAAAGGTGGGATTTCCCAAATCTCAATTTTAAAAAGTCTTGATGCTTCGTGTTATTTGTGACTAGAGCAACCCTCAGCTGGAATCCAATACTCTTTTGCTAGTTCTAACAGCATTATTCAACTGTGGAAATTCAGAGCCTCGGGAGCCCTCAGGAAGATCTCTTAGAGAACTCATTAAGCTCAAACGACTGTGCTTTCACTCTTCTGGTTTCAAGTGCCCCACAGACACTTCTGATGGTGAAGATAGGAGCACCCACAGTTCCCCCCCCCCCCACTTGGTTCCAGAGAGCAGTAGGTGATCACACAGGATCTGGGAGGTCTAGTGTTGATTCTTAAACATGGAACTAACTGATCAAGTGCAAACCACCACCAACAGCAGTCTCTGAGACCCAAACACAGAGAGCCCAGGAGGTCAAGGCCTTCATTGTGA
Organism: Lyroderma lyra; assembly: GCA_004026885.1. Lineage (NCBI taxonomy): Eukaryota > Metazoa > Chordata > Mammalia > Chiroptera > Megadermatidae > Lyroderma > Lyroderma lyra. Next base: position 466,013 of record PVJL010000197.1, on the reverse strand, counting down.
GACTGCACCCCATCCTTGCTAGGAAGAAGCTGCCGAAGCAACGTAAAGAAGGTGTTATGACCTCTAGAGCATTTATGTTCGGAGCTCTCCCACGGTGTTCAACCAGCAAGCTGCACTGAACTGGGGAGGAAAATTACAAATCCGAGCCAGAATCATTAATTTGTATTTTTTTTCTTTCTGTCTCCTTCTCACTGCCTGCATTACAAATAAGAAATCACAAGGCACTCCCTGATTTTTTTTATTCTTAAAGCTTTTTTAAAGTACAAGAGAAGAAGTGACATATGTGTGTCCAGAATTAATATATGTTAACTTTTTATTACTTTTGCTTCAAAATTTTTTAAACAAAAGACATGAAATATTACATATTGTCCCCACTTCTGGTGCTATTCCTTACCCTTTCCATAGGAAATTGTATGCACATACACACATACATGCATACCTGCACATGTATGTTTGTGTAAGCAATATTATAAAGGTTTGTGTTTTTTAATCTACACAAATGGACCATATAACACATTTCTCTCTATGTACTCATATGTATTTTGTATATATTTCTATATATATACATAGCACATGTGTATACATAAATGTAGCACATTTCTCTCTCTTTCCAGACCCACACAGACATGTGGACAAACTCTACATGCATTTATAAAAATATGCAGATAAACAATATGGTTTTTGGTTTTATTGAAATGTAAATAAATGTATCACATGGAACATACATCATTTTTTCTTCTCTCAACATTATGTTTTGGGGATTGTAGATCTGTTAATGCATTCAGCTCCTGTTCACTCATTTTCCTTTCTTTGTAGAACTCCAGAGCACGCATAGACCATAATGTATTTATTCATTTCCTTATCAATAAGCACTTGTGTTGTTGCCAGGGTTTTTGTTATTACAAACAGTGCTGTCGGGAGAGTGTCTTCTAAGACACATAGTATCTAGGAGTGGAATTGCTCAGTCCAAGCACAAGTCAGCAAACCAGACAGTAAATACTTCAGGCTTTGCTGGCACGACAGTCTTTGTATTGTGAAAGCAGCTGCAGATGATACAAAAATGTGAGTGACACTGTGTCCCAGCAAAACTGCCAACTGTCCTCCTGGCCCCTGAGCATCTCCAACCCCACTTCACATGGCCAAATAGCCCCTCCAACGAGGCAATGCCCTGCCTTCCCCTGCAGTCCTGTTCTGTAAGTTCTAGCTACATAAATTCTTGCCTTAGAGACTTGCAGAGCTGAAAATAGAAGTTGCTTCAGGTCAACAGAGCCTCGTGTATTTTAGAAACTCGAATTCATTGAAAAGGTTGCATGTTTGGGGTTTAGAAAGAGAAGACGTAAGAGAGAGAGTTCAAAGGCCACCAGAGAAGCGGGGAGACTTTCCCTCAACTGCAGTAGGTTGATCGGGAGGTTGGAGAGGACCCTCTCAGTCCTCAGGGGCAGGATGTGGCCTGAACACAGAGGGATGGCTGGGTGAGGAACCCTGGGAAACTGCCCAACAAGATTGCCAGCCTCCAAGAAGCACAATAGCAGCAGAGTTGCCAAAGCTGGAAACCACACGGACATGCAGGATGAACATCCCAGCATAACCAGGGAGGAGAGAAGAAGACAATGACCTCCCTGGTGGTCTGGGCAGTTGATTGTCTAGGATTATTAAGTGACCTGGATGAGAGGAGAAATCCCCATTAAGGAATTGCTTCGAGCTGGGAAATTACTGTGAAAGTACACAATGAACTCTGCTGTTTGCGCACCTGAGCTTCCCCTCCTGCAAGGGACTTTCACTAGGAACCCTTTCCCCTGTGTCTTCTACATTTACCCCAATGCTGAAAACCCTTCAAGGCCCCATTCTGCTCCACCTTCTCCAAAAAGCCATCTCTAAGCTCCAGGTGTAGCTCCTTTTACTGAACATTTATTGGGATGTAAAAGAGCAGGATGGTTAAGAAAGCCAACTCTGGAGTTCCCTGTGTCTGTGTTATAATTCTTCTTCTATGGAGTGTTATAAAACAAAATTTAAGTGAGAAATTTTAAAGATCTTATGGGCTTTATGCAACAATTTATGAATCAGGTTGCATCCAGTCTTGCAGAGGGAAAGGAGCACTGAGGAGCTGTATAAAATGAAAGATGTTTATAGGCAGAAGGGCGTGGGGACAGGGAGTTTTACTGCACACAAAAAGCGGGTTAGTGCCTGCAAGGTGGCTTTCCTTCAGGAGATAGCAGGGGTCTATCAGGCAAGCAGATGACCTCACTAGTGCCGTCCAGGTGATTTCTTGATTGACTGGTTTAAGAGTCCATTTCTGGGTGAACCAAAACTGTAATGAAGTTAAATCTTGATTTGGTGACAGAAGGCTTAGCATAAGCAGCTGCATTTGGGGCCTGGTATCCTGTTTTTAACAATACCCTCTGGAATATGGGCAATTCACTCAACCTCTCTGAGCCTCAGCTTCCACATATTTAAAAATGAAGAGAATAATAAAACCTACCTCTGATAGTTGCACACTTGAGTCTTACTGAAAGGGAATTTAACTAGCAATCCTCAAGGGTTGTTGTGAGAATTAATGAGATATGTTCAATATTTAGAACATAGGTAGTTCCCCCCAATTTTTATTTATTATTTGCCATTATTGCACTTACTATCTATAGCATGTGTTTCAATATTTTATTACATATTGCTATGAGAGGATTTACCTCATTTTCTTATAATTATACAAGGTCTGACAATTAAGTTTGTGAACAGCACTGTACACACAACTTGGTAAGGTGTCATGACCTTGGTACATCTGTGTCTCACAGCTGTGTTCATGTCGACACGTGGCTGTGTCTTGCTGAGTGGTGTTCATTATTGTTGTTGTGTGTGTTTGTGTGCCGTCACGAGAATGTCATAGCTTGAATTAGAGCAGTGAACAAACATTACATTTCTTATTAAACTTGGCAGGAGTGGAAATGAAATCAGGGACATGTTAGTCCAAGTTTAGGGGGGGGTGATACCATGAAGAAAATGACAGTGTACAAATGGATTAAACATTTTTCTGAGAGGAGAGAAACTGTCACGGATAAAGACAGGTCAGGGCAGCCAGTAACAAGCAGAACCGACAAAAACATTGCAAAAATTTGTCAAATTGTGCCTCAAAATCATTGGCTGATTGTGAAAAGCATAGCAGACCAAGCAAACATCAATAGAAAAATAGTTAGAAAAATCTTAACTGAACATCTTGGCATGAGAAAGGTGTGTACAAAAATGTACCTGAAGGAGCTCACTGATGAACAAAAGCATGGGGAAGTCTAAGTTTGCCAAGACCTTTTGGAGAGGCAAGATGATGTGTTGGGCGGCGTTACCACTGGTGATGAAACATGGGTGTACCAATATGACCCTGAAACAAAGTGTCAAAGTGCACAATGAAATTCAGCCAATTCTCCACCACTAAAAATGTTCTGTCAGTCCAAATTAAGAGTCAAAACAATGTTGCTACCTATTTTTGTTATCAGAAAGATTGTTCATTATGAATTTGTATCAACTGGACAAACAGTCAACCAAGTTTACTATTTAGAAGTGCTAAAAAGGCTGCATGAAAAAGTTAGATGAAAACAAACTGAACTTTTCGCCAATAACTCATGGCTCTTGATTCACAACAATGCACCAGCTCACATGGCACTGTCTGTGAGGGAGATTTTAGCTAGTACACAAATAACTGTATTGGAACACTCTCCCTACTCACCTGATCTGGCCCCCAATGACATTTTTCTCAATCCAAAGATAAAGGAAATATTGAAAGACATTTTTATGACATTTAGAACATCAAGGTTCATACAATGGCAGCTCTGATGCCCATTCCAGAAAGAGTTCCAAAATTACTTTGAAGGGTGGACTAGGCACTGGTGTCCTGCATAGCTTCCCAAGGGGAGTACTTCGAAGGTGACCATAGTGATACTCAGCAATGAGGTATGCAGCACGTTTTCTAGGATGAGTTTGTGAACTTAATTGTCAGACCTCGTATGCGTGCATTTGTTCTTTCCCACTACACTATGAACAACTCCAGGGAAACATTTTGCTTTATTCATTATTTTAAATCTCTTATACATGATACATAATAGAGACTCATTATAAGGGTAAAATAAAGATTTTTCCAGATTCCTAAAGGTCTCCAAGGTTTATCTTCAATGAACCTATTCTTAGAAAATTACCTGCAAAACAAGAGAAAAAACCAAAATGGAGAAAGATGTGGAATCTACATGAATTCAACCCAGAAGAGGAGAAAATAGAATTCCCAGGATGAACGCATCCATCTTAAGTCACAACCAATTCAGATAAAGAGAGTGAGTTTGAGGACGAAGGCAGAGTGGGAAAAGCCGACAGAATAATTTTTATGATTGAGAACTGGGGAAATTTTGAAAATATAATAGAGGCAATTAATGGAAAAGGAAAAAAAAAAAAAAAGGAGACCCCATAGAGTAAGAGTATCCTTTGAGCGGCATAGAGATGATTATATTTACGCATATCCATGGAAATGTAATCATAGCACATTGCTTGGTTGTGCAGAAAACGGTAATTATATACCTGTACGAGGATAAATGCTGTGGATTACTTTTCAACTTTTAGAGTCATCTCTAGCCAAATCCTGGGAGGCAACCCTGCATACATAACAAAATGTAAATACCATGAACTTTGATAATTGAAACATTAAGCTTTTGTGAATAAAGTTTAAAAGATATAGAGGGAGGAGCAGTAGTAAAGTATGGGAGTGGCAGATTACTGATACAGAATGAAGATATCTGATGGTTGTAGAAAAAGAAATGGGAATTGAAGAATAGTGTTTGAATATGCAGATGTGACTAAAGGAAGAGCTTGGTAATGATATAAAGATACTACACTTAGGGGACAGGATTGGTGGTGATAAGAAGTGACAAAAATTCTTATCTTTCAAGCAGAAGGACAACAGCCAACAATTAGAGTGGATTCATCTAGAATTGGCAACATAAATATACCCTTTATCTATAGAGATACACCAGAAGGGCACACACACACACACATCTGTGAATGGAGGAATAAATTTTGGTCAGCCATACAATCCAATCATTTTCATTAGAAAATATACAGAGACATATACAGTATTTATGGCATTGCTTGCCATAGCAGAAAATTGGAAACAAACTCAAATTGGTAGCTAAATTGTTGCATAGTGACTTAGTACTGTTCAACAGTAGAAATGATACAGGGCAAACACGGTGATGTGACTATCAAAAACATAATATTGAATAAAAAAGCAAATTGTAGAACACGGCAACAGGATATTATCTTTAAGTTGATAAAAACACACAAACCAGAACCATGTCTTCCTTGGAGACAAATACACACATGAACACACTATTCAGGGAGGCAAGGGACTGGGAAGAAGTGGGCCCCTGGAGGGCAAGCGCAGAGATAACGGAAGGGAGTACACATGAAGCTCCTGCTATTGCTCACGTCCTGAAAACATCTGCTGTGTGTGCATTTCTGTAAGGGTCCCTTGGGGATGAGATTGGAGGACTAGAAAAAGGATATTTCCTTTTCCATTCTCCATGGCATGTGTCTGAAACATCTCTAGACTGAGAAGTTATCAAACGAGAGCATTAAATGGTATAAGACTAAGACGATGATAGTTTTCTCATCATAATCAATATTTACTGGGTACCCAGTTTAGGCACAGCATAAGCACCCAATAGGAGTCAGCGGGTGTTCTCACCACTCAGAGGTGTGCAGCCAGTACGGTGAAACCATACCTTGAAAGGAACGGTGGAAGGAAGTGAGGATTTTTTTTTTTTGCTCCAATCAGTGAGGATATTTTTTAACCTGGGAAAGACAAGACTCCGAGATGTGATCACTGTTCAAGTAATTCAAGGGCTGGCATTTAGAAAAATGGTGAGGTTCACTTTGCAGGACCAGACCACTCCACCGAGGCTGCAGGAAGGACACATACTCCTTCCAAAATGAAACGAGCTTCCTCAGGTTGTAGTGGGCTCACTTCCACGCTGTCAATGTCACTCACAGTGGTTTGCAAGGTCAGCCCGGAGGACTAGTTATCAAGGACAACCTTTAAGACCTCCTAAATATGAAAATCTGTTCTTCAAAGTCCGAGGCAGCAGGGCTGATGAGGAGAGGACAGAGGGAAATGTGACGTGCGGGCACTTCCTTCCCCAGGTAAACGCTGAAATCACGCCTTTTGCTGCATCCTACCTTCTCTGGGTGAAAGCTACTCTGTGCATCAGAAGTCGTGAAGGAAATAAGACCAGCACATGCTTTCCTCTGAAATGGGGAGAATGGGGGACATCTGACAAAAACTCAAAAAGAGAATTCCAAAGGGAGGGGAGCAGGGCCAGAGCCAGGATTGAAAATGAGAGCGAGGGAGGCAGGCAGACAGATGTCAGGCCATGAGGAGAAGGCTGGCATTCCGTAACATCTGAAGAATTCCTCTTCAATTCCCCATCTCTTCAGTAAACACGAAAAAAAACCAAAAACTCCCGCGGCCCCGATGTGTGTGGTCTGCTTGGCACACAGGGGTGAGCGTTAAAAGCCAGGAGAGAGGGGCTGAGAGCACAGGGGCAGCGCGCCCTCTACCGGAGTCCTGCGGGACTGCCACGCCGAGCCTCTGAGGCTGAGCCCCGGCCTGGACCTGGGCCCCTCACGCGCCCCGCAAACATTTTGGACAGAAGCTTCTCCTGGCTAGCTATCAGCAAGATCATGCCTTCCTCTCCGTGGAGATGCCGTGAGGGAGAGGAACACGAAAAAGCCAAACCATCTTCACAACAAATTGTGCAGACACATGATTTGTAACCATACAAGTCAAACAGTGTTACAGATTCATTACCAGAATTCTAACCTGTTTTCTTTGCCTGGTCCCTGGCTGTTTGCAAAACACGTTGACTTTTGTCAGCTCCTCAGACCCTCCGGAAGAACTGCTTTCCTTCTTTGCAGAGAAATACAGTTGGCTGTCACTCCCAACGGGTACGCTGCACAGCGAAGGTCGCATATCATCTCCTTCCTGGATTGTCTCCATGGTGCCATCCAGCCCAAGGGGCCTGAGAACAGCCTCTAAATCTGGACGTGTATGTGACTGTCACTCGGAATCAGGGTGGTGCCCGCCTCTATGAGCACAGAACACCCACACGGACCAGAAACCAAGGCCTCAGGCCTGTTGCCGCTCTCTCAAGGGACCCCTATTTGGAAGAACAAATGAGGCCAAGGTCTTTGGTATTTATGGATCACACACACGTGCCACGTGCGGCCCGGGATGTCCTCGGCTTTACGGCATTACTGCACAGTTCCTAAAAGAGGCGGGCTGTTCTCCTCAGCAGAGTTGCATGTCTTGCAATGGCGAGGTCATGAAGGGCAGGTTGGGGAGAGTGGGCTGTCTGCAGCTTTTCCTGTACCCATGAGGTAAACTTTTGACACCAAAGTCACTCTGCTGTTTGAACCCATGAAGCCAGGTTGGGGTGGGTGAAAGAAGAGGGTCGGTAGCCGATCACGTAAAGCCCCTTGTCTTAGCCCAGCCGAGGTGGTGAGCCCCTTAGCACCTTGTCAAACACTAAATTTAATCCCAGTTTTATTTTCAAATCGCTTTTTAAAAATACACTCACCATTAAGCAATAGGAGGAAAGGTCCTTTTAAAGTGATTTATTAGGTGTTAACAGCTAAAGAAAACCTAAACAATGTATCCATAAAGTCCCCACGATCACGTTTTTTAATTAAGAACCACAAGTTTTAATAGAAAACATAATATGCCCATTCATTTTGGGGTACCTGCCAAGGCTGGGTAATCTGGCAGTCAGACGCAGGGGAGAAAAACAGCTTTCGCATCACACCTCAAAGTCCTCTGTTAAAGAAAATAACAATAAAGTAAGATCCCTTTAAATCTCAAGTTTGGGAATTCCAGCCCAGAGAAAGGACACATTTTGTTCCGTTACAGGGACATATGCTACAGTTTCTATGCCCACAATAGCTCACTCAGTGTTCTGAGTAACTCAGACACCCTGTAAGTTTTAATATGCAACTAGGTCCTTCTAAATGTATCCTGTGTGTGTGAGAGAGAGACACACACAGAGAAACAGACACACACACACACACACAGAGAGAGAGACAGACAGACACACACACACACACAGAGAGACCTCGCAAATTCCTGCCCATACTCTGGGGGAAGCTGTGCCCCTGAGAAATAAAGTGTTACTGTCTCTGTCTCAGACTGTCACCTTAAATGCCTTTCCTCCTCTCACTCTTCTATTTAAATCTAAATTTCAGGATGTAGGAGAACAGAGCTGGATGTCCTGCAGGGAAGTAGCAGCAGTACCCGCCAGCATTTATGGGCCGCTTCCCCTGTGTCAGGCTCTGTCGCCTCCGTGATCAGGGTTGGACAGTATCATCTCACTTGATCCTGGCCTCAGTGAAGTCAAAGTCGTGTTGTCCTTAATTGCAGCTGTGAGAACTGCAGTTTGGAGAGGGTAAGGAACTGGCTCCAGTCCCTAAGCAGCACCGCACGTGCCGGGCTGTGGAAGGGCGGGCAGAGCATGAGACCCTTCCTGCCCATGCCCAGCTCACCCGGCCCTGACACCACCCCGCCTGCTGCCGTGTTTGAACTTGCTACAGTGAGTCTTTGTTCTATGGAAGGGCTGTGCTCTGGCTAGAGCTGCCCTTCCACATTCTATACCTCATACCTTGTCACTGACAGCCCCATGCGTCACCTCCATATTTCTGTTTTGGAGCAGGAAGGCAAGTTCTATATAGGCTGGCCAGACGTACCATTTGAAACGGGACAGGAAACGATACTGTCCCATTACGCATGGTACGTACGGTCAGCCTGGTCTCACTGGGCTACACGCAAGGTGTCAGTAAGGCTGACCAGATGCACCGTTTGAAGAGTGTCATGTATAGGCTGCACGCCCCTGTGCTCTCAAGGCATCCGTCTAAACCCTGAAGCTAGTTTGCAATTCTCTGACATCGCCTTTCAACACGTTCTCACACAGTCGGAAGAAACCGGGGTAGTTTAAGTTCACCCAATGCTGTACTTTTAAACCAAATTAAGGCATTAAGCAAATAGATGCCAGTTACCCTGCTGAGTGCTAGAAATATCAACCATGGCCAAAGCAGTCCCTGCTGAGCAGCTGTTCATCATCCAAGAGGAAACGTGGCGTTTGTATGTTGTGGTTCTCCTTTACATGTCCGAACGCCAGCGTGCTCTAAAAACGCCAAGGCAAGAGGAACGGCCTGGACCTCAAGTCCTGTCTACCCCATTTCTCCTCTGTCCCTCACCACAGTGGCCAGGGGTCCCACAATGCTGGCCTCCGGGGTCACAGGCCAGGACAGGGGACACAATCCATGACTGGACCCACCCACAGTGAAGCCAAAAATGATGGGTTACATTCACAACGGGGCAGAAAGCAGAACACCCAAAGCCAAAGGACTGTCATGTAGAGAAGGCCGCAGAGAGGCCAGTGGCCATGGTGGGGGGTCACGTGCTGCCTGTGAGTGCAGCTGAGAAAGCCAGAGATGGGTCTGGGGGGTGCGAAGAGCAGAGCCCAAGCAAAGCAAAGGCAAAGGCCGACCTGCATCTGCTGGGAGAGGAGAGAAGACAGGAGGGAGACCCGCAGGGGATGCCTGAAACCACGGGAGTGACAAACCCTGTCACAGGTTTTCTCCTATGCCCACGGACCTGCGGCAAAGTTTAACTTACGAATTAGGCTCCAGGAGAGACTGGCAGCAATAACTCATAATAAAATAGAAAAACTAGAACCCTGGACTGTAATAACAGTTGTGGCAATGCGGTCTCTTTTGAAATGTCTCCTGGTACCGGACTCGCCCTTCCCACAGGGGGACGCAGCCTTGAGTGAGCACGGTGTTGTTGGGACCACCTGGAACCCACTTAAGGCCTCTCTATAAGCCCACGAGGTTCTGGTAGGCGCGTGAGGAGACGTACTCGTCCTGCTGTCGCCCGAGACCAGCCGTGGAAGGACGTCCCCTTGCTTATCAGGCCTGTCCCCTCTTAATGAGGCAGGGGCTGCCTTTTCCTTTAGCCTCTCCTTTGTCCTCCATGTACGGGGACCAGCTTCTGATTTCATCCAGGGGACTCCCGAGGCTTTGAACCAACGCCCCAGGGTTCCAGTGTGATCTTCCCAATTCCACCCTTTTCCCCTTCCATCCTTTCTCTACATCAGAGCAAGGGGGGCGGCAGGGGAGGGTCTTAACAAGTACATCAGATTGAAACACTGCAATCAGCTTGAAGTTCTTCCGTGGCTTTCCATTCTCTCAGAATAAAATTGCAACCTTGTGCAATGGCCCCGCCTTCTCCGGCTGCCATCTGTCCACGCTCCTCAGCGGCAGGCAGCCCCATCCACCCCCACCCCCACTCCGCTAAGTTCCGTTCCTCTGCTCTTTCACCTCCTTGACCCCCAGCTCTATTTCCCACCATGGAAATAAATAAGTGAAGACCAACCTAATCCAAACAGGCCAAGACTGTTTGTTTAAAACTTGCAAGGGAGTTGGCCACCATCACTGGCACGGGGGCAGAGGAGTGGGGAGTGACGACTGTATGAAACACAGAAGGCTCAGGGGTGCTCTGACAGCAAGCTGTCGGCCAGGAGGAGCTGCAGGCAGGCTACCAATAATGAGAAGTGGGGCGTCCTAGGTGATGGGTTGAGGACTCATGTGTGGCTTTCTCATGTTGGTCCTAAATTGGAAGTGGAGACAAAAATGAAGGAGGCTGGAGTTATTGATCAATTTTGGATGGATTATTATTGCTTGGCTTCCTAGATGATTTGCTAAGGATGATAAGGGGTCTGATTTCCAACATGCCTGACTTGTAGACAGCAGGCTGGTGTCCTGGGCTGGTGACTGTAGAATACAGATCAGTTTCCTGGTTGCTGAGGATTGTGGGTCAGAGTTCTATTCTTATATATGGTCTGGCCATCGTCTATTTGTGTATTCATTCTCTCATACCTCAAAGGCCTTTCTATATGTTACTTTCTTTACATAAAGCTCTTCCCGCCCTCCCCCTCATTGCTCATGACACGTTTCTCCCCATCTTTTAGGTTTCAGCTTAAATGTCACCTTCTCAGCGTGGCTGTCCCTGACCACCCTACCCAAAACATACCCCTTGGTCTTTTTCTCCATCTGTTTCCCATATTGTTATTATTTTCTTTGTAAGACTTGCCAACATTTGTAATTATTTCATTTACTTGTTTATTTTCTTGATTAAGATTGAAAGGCATCAAAACATATGCCACCCCAAAATATGCCATTTGGGCATAAATATTATTTTAAGGTAGAAGTAATTGAGAATCATTAGGTGTAATAATAGTTCTCTGGCCCCCTTTACCTGTCCAAAAACAGGATATAACTCTCCCTTTGAGTAAGGTGTCCCCCATACCAGAGAGAAAGAGTCACTCATATCATTGAAGGCAAGAAATTGACATTGCATAAATAGACCTCATTAAAACAGCCCTTATTTTTCATTAGGTCTCCCATGTATTTCTTAGTCACTGCCCTATAATGTATCATCCCTTCAAGCCCAGATCTTCTTTTTGTTGTTAAAAAACATATGCATAAGCCTCTGAGTCTAACCATTTCTTCGAGTTTCATTTATCTTCTGTGTATTCCCATGCATGTAAATATTAATAAAAAACTGTGTGCCTTTTCTTCTGTTAGTCTGTCTTTTGTTAGTTTCATTCTCAGGATCCCAGAAATTGAACTTAACAGGGTAAAGGAAAGGTTTTTCATTCTCAAGAGAATGTAAGGAGTTTCCCAAGATTGGGGTTGATTGGAAAGTCAGGGGAGGCATGAGAAATATGATACAAAAGGGAGACCAGAGTCTGATCTCAGAGAATCTTGTATGTCATCCCGATGAGTGTGACTCTTACATTGTGGGTCAGTGGGGTTTTTTTTGTTTTTTTTTTTCTCAAAAAGGCCTCCTGCCTCAGAATTAAGGCATTGGTTCTGAAGTGCTGGAACGTGTACTCCGGAGGTATGTGCTGGGCCATTCAGGGTACGTGAAAAATACAGGTCAAAAAAACAAAGTAAAAAAATGTAAAACTTTAGTTATGGAACAATAAATGTTATGTCTGAATCACTGTTAATGGAGACAATTCAAAATCAGATCCCATTAGTGAGGGCATGGCTATGAACCCTTCTCCCAAACCACTCTTCTACCAATCGTTATTCACAGTTTCAAAACAATTCATTTGTGACGTTTCTAGAATTTCCCTGAACATATAAATACATTCATAGTCAGATTGTTTGATCAGTTTAGTTATTGACTGAATAAAAGTAAGTGAATTGTCTTTAATCGTGATTCTTTTCAAGTAGTTTTTTTATTTGATGTTTAAATACTTGATTATCATTATCAATACCTAACTGTTACAAATATTGTAAAATTAAATCTGTGGTTTGTACTTTCAGTGTAGTAATTTTTTTCCTAACTTATTACCTCATTTCCACTATTTTACATTAAGATAGGCACTGAACAAAAGTGTCAGTATTTAAAAACAGCTGTTTCAAAAACAAAGGGTACAATTTGTAGAAATGAGTTTAAAAGGGGCACACAAGTGGGAAAAGGTTGGAAACCACTGATCTAAGATCTGTTCATTATGCAGCTTCCTGGGCTTCCTTCCAGATCCATTAAATCTGAATCTTTAGACAATGAGGAGCCATCAAAGCCACTTAAGATGAGAGGGTCACACTTGGGATAGATCTTTAGATCCACATCATCCCTTCTAAAGGAAGTAGTTGCAAAGGTCCTGACCAGAGGGAACAGGCTTGCAATTTGATTCTTGGGGAGAGGAAATCTCTTAAACACTATTAAATACTGTTCAAGGAAGGCCTACTTGAGACAGGAGTGTAGTTTGTTTTAGTAGAGGTTATCACCAGCCTTCCACATTCAGTTGAGATTCTTGGCAAAATTTTAACTATGGCCTGTGTTCTCATGTTCTGCACTACAGGAAACAATTTTGGATAGCCGTACCTTTGTTTATCTTTACATTAGGAAGATTTCCTCTCCACCCAGCCTTGACAGGAAGCTTTTCCTGTGAGGCCAAAGGAGTTTAGCCTCACCTTCCTCCTGTGTACTATTGACCTGGCACACCTTTTGCCCAGGACTGAAAACTAAGAATTCCTAGCTTAGTCCGAAGGTTTGATCATTTTATCTTTCACCAGCAAAGTACAGACTTATTTGATTCATTCAACAAATATTTACCAAACATCTACCGAGCAATGGCTCTGGGTAGGCATTGAGCATATAACTAAGGCCATTCCATTGCTACTGAAACAGGATGACCAGACATCCCATTTCAAATGGTACATCTGGTCAGCCTAGTCTCACGGGGCTAAATTCAAGGTGTCAGTAGGCTGACCAGATGTACCATGATTGTCAATTGTCAGCTCCCTAAAAGAGCACTAGAAAATTCCATTGATTATGCAAAGATAGTTGATTAGACCTGGTACACGGTTTTACTAGTTAAGATTTTTAATATGGGAATAAAGGGAAGGAATATTCTTATTAGTTCTCGGAAGAGGTGGGCTCTTCTGGAGACTTGGGGTACACCCCTTTTATGTCCTTATACGGTCCTTCCTGGAGGTGTTATGGCATTGATGGGAGTGTCACTTAGCATGGAGGTGTATTATAATGACCACATAATGTGGCTGGAGGTGATTCATCTTAGTCACCATCTTAGTCTTGGCCGGTTCTGGATGGTCCCCTTGTCTCATCTTGATTTCCTGGCCCTTTGTCTTAGATTGGCTTGTGGTTAACAGTCTTCTCGGAGGCCCTGTCCCTGCTCAACTCTGGTGGTTAATGGTTTTCTTAGAGGCCTCGCTCCTCCCCTAGCTCAGCATTTCAAAGTGGAGAAATGAGGGTGGGATATTAATAGGGTCTTCGGGCCTGATTCTGATTCGAGCAAGTTTAAAGAAACTCTTGCAAGGCAGGAAGCCGGTTAGGGTGGGGTGGGACTTTGGATTGCTGGACGTGGCAGGAGAGAATCTCCAAAGCAAGTCTTGATGAGCAAGCTGTTTCTGAAGATATATACCATATTTTGCTGTGTATAATGAGCACATTTTTGCCCAAATTTGTGAAGGAAAAATAAGGATGAGCATTATACATGGGTAGTACTAATTCTGTATCTATATAAATGTTTTTAATTCTTTCATTTATGCCCATGAATTAAAAGTGTAGCTCTAGAAAGCAATAACTATATCCATATGCAAAATCATACCCTGGAATAAAATAATCAATTTTTTTATAAAAAAATTTTATACATAAAATTTCTTATACCTTGTATATGTTCTTATGTTTTATAATTATTTGTTACATAAAATTTCTTGTACCATAATATGTCAAAATTAAATACTAAAATTCATAATACAAAAACATACCAGGTACCTAAATATAAAAAAATAAAAATTCATATTAAAAAATTAAAAGGTAAGGTTTTTTTACCCTGAAAGTTTGGGCCAAAAACATGGATGTGCATTATACACAGGAGCACATTATACACAGCAAAATACAATATATCAGTATGTTGTACAGTGGTTCTCAGTGTTATCTTGCAGAAGCAGGTATTTTCTAGCAATTAGATTATTTTAGCTTGGTCTTTGTATTTAACACAAGAATAAGAAATTACATCAGTTTCAGTGCTCAACATGGTAAAGTAAATTAGAAAGATTTCTACACATTACTCTAGGGACAAATTCTGACTTGTATTTGAAGATGTGCTTGATTATATTAATAGTCCTGTTTTCCATCCTCCCTACAGCCACACCCTTTGCCATATCACTACAGTGACCCACCTTGGAACTTGTCTTGGCCATTGGGATGTTAGTAGACCTGATAATAAGTAGTAACGTCTCGAGGAGGGTTTACATGGTTGATTTTGCTCACTTTTGCTCCTCTGCCAATACCATGGGAAGGACATGCCCAGGAGAGCCTACCAGCACCAGGAGAAGCACGAGGCATGGAGTGGGGCTGCTCTAACTATACAGAATAAAATGCTTGTCCTCTCTCTGACTCCATCTTGCTGCTTAGCCTCGCATCTCGACATGCTGATCATTAAAGGAATTCTGCATGTGACTCAAGTGTTACAAAAAGAACCCCTCAGATTTCCCCTTCCCTGGGCATAAATAGAGCCTGAGCTCTGTATTTTCTTAAGATGTCTCCCATCCTCTCGGCCAGTGCCTTTTTGATCAGTAGACCATCTCTGACGTTTTAAGCATCGGGCACATGGACCTTGTACAAGTGGCGTAACAATTGTGCCTCCAGCTAGCCAACCTAGACCACAGTCCCAGCTGAACCGTGAATGATGAATGAGCCCAGCTGAGGCCAGCAGAACTGCCTGCTGTGTCTAACCCAGAGGAGCTGAGCCTGGCAGATTCTCAAGAATAACTACTTAGGATGGTATGCCACTGATAAAGATGAACTGGAACTTCAAGCAGACATAACCAGTCGAGAGGGTCTATGGAAAGAGCTAGGGCTTATGGAAGTTCTCACACTCCACGTAATCTTCCCTACAGGAAGAACTATGTTTATCTTGAAGCTCTATGGTTCTAACTTCCTTTCCCTTTTCAGAAATACCCGCTCCATTCTGGCATGCAGGCCAGAGAGTGCACATGGCTCGCCGTGCCCTCATGCACCAGACTGTGACCCTTTGCTTTTCTTGAATAAATCCTTTTGGTGATGAAACACCTAGTCAATATTATTTTTCAGTTCATATTTTGGGGGCTTGTCTCAGCCTATTACTGGACTCTCTGAGGGTCGGTTATTTTCCTAGAAGTGGTTTTCGCCTTTGGCCTTGTCCTCTGTGATTGGGTTGTTCTACAGTGAGGCTGGCGGGTGTCTGGCCAGCAGGTTGCTTGGGCTATTGTAAAATGAATTGTCCTGGGCCCTTTGTTCTAGAGAAAAGTCTCTGAAAAATGGGCTCTCAGCTTTCTATTATAAATGTTTTAAGACAGTCCCTCCACCAGGGATGCTGGCTACAGTACGCAGTTGAAAGCCGCAGTCAATTTTCATGCATGCATTTAACTAAATGGACAGACCAGACTGAAAGTAAATTCAGAAAAGCAGTGGCCATGCTAGGAAACATTTGAGAATACCAAACTTCATTTTCTTAAAATTGATTTGGACAATAAGGGTAGTAAAATTGCACTTTCTTAGTAAAGCCCTCCAGAGGAACACAGTATACCTGAGTTATACTAACATTTTTTTCCCTTCCAACTATTCCCATTTCACATGTGGCTCAAATGATACACAAAAACATTCCCTGGTCTTATGCCACACACCTTGTTTTAAACTTTCCTGTCATTTCATTGTCATGCACTGAGATTCATGCAAATTTGTGGCCAGAGCTAAGTGGTTCCAAAAAAATGGAAGAAAAATCAACTTCTGGTGCCACTATTACCTTTCCCTGCCTTTCTTTCTATGCAGTATAAGTACCTCTTCTAAGTACACATGGGAAAATACTGATATGAAGAGACAACATGTCTCAAAGTAGCCCTGTTTGAGGAGGACCTCAGTGGACACCTCAGAAGGTAAGGGCTGTTGGGGTTCTATGCTCCCACTTTCTGTTCAACCAGGAAAGCTCTCTAAATTACTTTACATATTGAAAGATATACAAGATGTGATAAAAAAAAAAAATACGGTGGCGGTGACCGCTGCTGCCGAGTGCCATCCAATGGAAAAGCAGGGGTCTTCAATACAGGAAGTGGCCCATCGGGCCTTAGCAACAGCATGTGACAAGTTTCGACTTGTTCGGTGCAGTCGGTCGGTTGTGAGCTATGGTTGAGAGAAGGTATATTTTAAAGTGTGCAGTAAATCATGGGTCACAAACGATGCATTAACATACATTTCTGTCAAATCAAAACATGATGGTGTGTCCTCATCCACCTTCTTCACCAGATCTGGCACCATGAAACATCTGCTTCTTCCCCAAAGTCAAAATGACTATGAAAGCACATCAAGGAATCGATTCAGGACATCGAGGCAGCCATGACAGCACAACTAAAGACATACATGAAAGAGGGAGGACTTCCAGACCTGCTTCAGAGAGTGGCAAGCATGGTGGGATACATGTGTTCGAAGTGAGGGGGAGTATTTTGAGGAGGATTAATGACAATGTGTCTTTTACTGTAATACATTTTTTTAATTTAAATATTCACTGTTTTTTAAATCATATCTCGTAATTATTTAACCTATTGGAATATACTAGAATACATTAAAGGTAACTGCTACTAAAAGAAAATTTTCTAAGGCTCCCTAGGGTAGTAGGCCTGCCCTAAGCAAACCTCTGCTGCACCAGTGAATGAATGGGTTGGCCTTGGAGGACAGAGGTTAAGGCCCCCAGCCCCACATCTCCTGCCTGTTGCACGGGGACCGTAGCTGTCACCATGGGACTGACACAGTGGAGCAAGGGCACTGCAGTGGGTGGTTAGGGACACGGCATTCCTAATGAATCCCAGTTGTGTTATGGGCTAGTTATGTGTCCTCGGACAGGTGACTCGAGTACTTTTTCTTCCTCAGCCATTAAGCAGGGCAGGGACTAATAGGGGTAATACTCCTGTCATAAGATCATCATGAGGACCGAACTGCTCTAAACATACAGAGTGTTGACAACAGTTCCTGACACACACAAAGCCTGAAGGAAGGAACTCGCAGGGGTCCTGGGCAGCACCCCTCCAAAAGCACTCAGCACAGAGAGTATGTTGGGGAAAGGAATGCTGGGAAATGGCCATCAGCAGGAATGGCCATCACACACATCTGTGACTGTATCATGTGGGACAGGGTGACTTATTCCTCTGCATACATTTTCCATTTAAACAAAACAGAAGAAAGAAAAACTCTGGCATCATCCGGTACGTCGGTCCCCTGGGTTGGGTGTGGGGAATGGTTAGCAATGACTAATCTAACATCAGAGGTAGCTGGACAGCCAAGGATCGAATTTATGAAGTGTTGAGTACACTCCTGACAAAAAATCAGCTCCAAAATACAGACACACGTTTGCTCATACCGTATGGGTTCCAGCTGCAGCACCGTGGACATAAACATGCGTTGTTGGAAGGCTGGTGGGGCGGGGAGTGGATTTCCAGGAACGATTATTTCTTCAGAGTGGTCTGTCCAGAGATCCAGAGTCCCCCAAGACTGGAGCGCTGAGAAAGATGGGGGACACTGGTGACCCCCTGGCTGGGGCAGGAGAAAGGCCTGTTGGAAGGAGCTCTTCACATTAGCCATCTCTGGCATTCTGCCACTGGCAGTGGAAGGCGAAGGGTATATAGAGGTGATTCATTTCTGTCCAGTTTGTAGATAAGAATGCAAAGACCTAGGACTTTATGGAGTAAACTTGTGTAACATAAGGTGTCAGCCATTTAACAGAGGCCAAACCAGAAGCAAGGGGAAAAAACAAAAAGAAAACATGTTTTGAAGGCAATTTGAGATAGTGCCTTGCACGGGCCGAGGCAAAGCTGAAGTGGGGAAACATTAGCTTGAGTTACCGGAGTTGAAATAACAGTTGGATGCCTAGTGAACTGGGAGATACATTCATGGGTTTGTGCAAGCTGCCCTTTGCAGGGACCCTGAAGTGTTAGGGAAAGCAAAGCAGTGTGGGAATGAGAATGTATGAAGGCTGAGATTGTCGATGACATGTCCTTGTTCTGTGATGCATCAAACCTCTGCCTCCTGGACCACGAAACGGGGCAGCCACACCGGTCACCACGCAAGCCAGGGGAGCTCATGACATTGCCAAAGGCAGAGTGAAATTCAAATGATGGTGGACCCTTGATCAAGTTTAATAAGATGTAAATGAACAGTTTTAATAAAAAAAGCAAGAAATCCTATTGGTCTGGTATGTATCGAATGGGCACCTGAATGATAAGAAACGGTGTAGAAGGTAAGGAATTGGTGGGGTTTTTACTAAATTTCCCTCTGCTTTTTATCTTTTATTTACCCCCTGACTGCTCGTAAAGTAAATGTCCATTGCCCCCTCACTTATTTTTTTTTTCCTGGCAGAGATCCTGGTTGTATTTGCGAGGCTATAAGGAGCATTATAAAAAAAAAAATAATAATAAAAAGAGGGCGGGACAAATGGGTATAAGTGGCCAATGGGTACAAACTTCCAGTTATAAAATCAGTAAGTCCTGGGGATGTAATAGATGGCATGGGATCTGCAGTTAATAATACCATATGGCATATTTGAAAGTCGCTAAGGGAGTAGATCTTAAGAGTTCTCATCATAAGAAGACTATCTGTAACTATGCATGGCAATGGATGCTCATTAGGCTTATTGTGGTCATCGTTTCACAATATAGACAAGCATCTAATCATTATGCTGCATGCCTGAAACAAATATAATGTTATGTCAGTTATACCTCAATACAATAAATAAAAATAAATTAATTTTGTAAGTTAAAAAAATAAAAAAGAAATAGTGTCTTAGTTGAGGTACCACCCCCCCAACCTAGTGGAGCCTGAGACAGAGACCTGGGTATAAGCAGTTTCTTTGGGAGATGATTCTAAAGGGCATTGTGAGAAGGTAGGACCCGTGTGACTGGGAAAGCAGGAAAGGCCAGCATGTGTACGTAGCTGAGTGCGTTGCTGAGGGGGTAGTGGGCCTCTGTCCTGCAGGCAGCCATTCACAGAGTGTATGGAAGGAGCCCCAGATGAGTCCCGTCATGAGACGAGGAAGCTGGGGTGTTCATGCACCAACTCTCGTTCATCACTACGGCAAAGGTTCTTCTAAGAATTCACTCCCTGGTGCTTTTGGTTACCTCAAGCACACCCTGAGAACACTCTAGAAGCCAGGTATTACTAAAATCTTAGGGCAGAGGGAGGCAGGTTCTTAAGAAGGAAGCTTTGCAGGTATATAGGAACCATCCACAGAAGATGTGGTTATGTCCAGGGTGGGTCAAGGTCTGTGGGAGGGGCAGCAACAGAGCCTACCACACACGGGAGACAATGGGGGAGAGGGGACAGTCTTAAATTAGCAACAGCATTGATAACCTCATAACAACACCTGATCCCATCTGTGACTTTTCCTAAATACAGTGGTCCTGTGGAGCCTGGAACCTGGTACTAGAAGCTGAGATCCAAAGTACCCAAAAAATGTTCAGCCTAGGATCTCCTGTGTCATAATCACTGGGAGGGGACCTATTCAAAAATTAACTTTCCTGGGCCCTATCCAGACTTACCAAATTTGGGTCTGAGAGGTGGGGTGCTCTGGTATATACATTTATAACAAACACAGAATGATTCTGATAAAAACGGCTTCACAGCCTTCAGCCCAGCTCCCCGCAACCCTCCAGCAGCTCAACAATCACTTGACATTTCATCAGAGCACCAGAAGGAAGCGTTTGTCCAGAGGGCCAAGCTCTGGGACCTAACCCCAGCAAACACACCACATCTTCCATGTGGCACCCAGAGCGCCTTCCATTGGCCAGGTGAGGAAGCCTAGAGATGCTCCTTCACGGAGCACTTGTGACGTGGCACATCCCAGGCATGGCTTCCCTTCCACCTTTGCAGGCCTCAGACCCCTTACTTTGTCCCATCCATGGTCTAGTTCTTTTATTCATTGTCCCCATGGCTTTGGGGGGAAGGGGCCATAGCGATGACCCATGGGGAGAGACTTGGCACAATGTGACACGCTAGGCCTACTCCAGACATGTTTGGTGAATGTGTGTCCTCTGTGTGTCTGTCCTCTGTCCTCATTTTCTCTCCCTCTTTCTCTCACCACCTCCCCCCAACGCCCCCTCTCTAACATTCCTTCTTGTCCCACCCCTTATCCTCCTTTGTTTGGCTTGAATATAGAACGAAACTACATGTTGGTGTTTCGTTCCTATTAAATGTAATTTTCTCTTTCTTTAATTTACCAAGTAAATAAGACCGTCTCTCAAAAGAGTGTACTGTACCATCATTGTTCTGAAGGGTGTTCTTTTTCACACATGGAGCTTTCAATACCTTTTTTCCCCAGTCACTCGGCATTGCTAGGAAAGAAAGCTTCTGAATGTATTACTGGAAGAACACACACACACACACACAC
>PVJL010000197.1:324815-444884 GCA_004026885.1 Lyroderma lyra | reverse complement strand
CTTCAAACCCCAAAGAAACTGGTTTTAAATTACGCCGGGAGGCCGTGGAGGGAACACAAGGGTCAAGCTATATCCCACAGGACAAACTTAATCTCCTCGGAACCGCACCCCATGGTGCAGGCTGGGGGGAGAAGCAACCTCTAATCACGTGATCCCACCGCTGGCCTGAAGTTTGGTTTACAGACCAGAACATCGTTTAGAAACGTGAGTTTATTTTTGCTCTCTACATAAGAACCTATAACTTAAAGGAGAGTTAAGGAGGGAAAGAGAGGTCTGGGAGAGGGCTCCAAGGGTGAGTTATGTCCAGAGTGGGCCAAGGTCAGTGGGAGGGGCAGTCCCACAGACTAAGGACCTAAAAGGATCAAGTGCTGAGTCTGCTGACGTAGATCTTATACAACAAGAAGAGAGCAGAGCCCCATGCCTCCACGCCAGCACCCTAAGGCCCTCGGGAGCACGGGAACTCTAACCCGGACATGGGTTCTCCTGGGCCCGTGGTCCTTTTCAGGGTGAGGTCAGTGTGCATGCCTACTTCAGAGATGGAAAAACTGAGGCTTGGGGGGCGGGTGACCAAGTGAACTGCCTGCAGGAGGTCTCATTGGCTTTAAATCCACAGGCTAAATCCAGGACTTAACGCCACCGGTGCTCCAGTAGTCCGTTCTAAAGGAGCAATAAAATGACTTTGTAGAAGCTGGGAGAGGGAAGTTCAGAAGCCGTTGGAGGGGATGCAGCCACTTTGAATGGGGAACTGAATCCACCTGGAGCATCTTGAACGCTTTTACCCCTTCTGAGCACCCCCAGACCTCAACATGGGGAAGACACTGCAGTTCATTTTAGTGAGACTCCTCCTCATGCAAGGCCAGGGGGGAGAGGGAGGGAAGGGCAGGACTTTGTTGGACAAGCAGTGGTTACCCGTCTATGGCACCAGGGCAGAACACAGAGGGGAGAGATTCATGTTCGGAGGCTTGTGTCTCTTCTTAACCCTTAGGGGGAAGGAAAGGACATTTGGCATAGATGCCATGCACTCATTTTAATACTGAGCCCCCGCCACCCAACTCGGCCCTCAAAGCCACATTAAGAACACACACACACACACACACACACACACTGTTCACACATTTATAAAAGGGAAATGAGGAAGCAGAAGCCAGCATTATGGAACTGAGGTCACAGGCCCATTCCCCTATATGACCCTTGGTATGGGTTAGAAAGAATCACCCTGGGCACGAGCACAGCTTGGTGAGTGGCACTGTCCTACGCAAGGAAAACGATGCCCGTTCCTGCATGTGGAGGTAGGTAGCCCATGGCAGATTGCATGTACATCAAGAACGACGTGGGCTAAACTGGAAGCCCAACCCACCCCCTCCGCAGGCGGGCTATGCAATGTCCTAGCCACAGCCAGGAGAGTGTGGGGACCAGAGCTAACTGTACCTGGTTACCCAGCCTTGCTCTTTTCAACTTTGTCTGTCCCTGCTTCCCAAAGGGCCTCAGCCTGAAATACACCTGTGCCTGAAATCAAGTCGGCCTTTGGTCTGTCTTTTTAATTCAGCTCAGAGTGGGTAGGAGGGGACCCCAGAAGAGGGTGGGGAACTTTTCTACTGTTGGAGAAGCCATCCCCGCCCTGTCCTTCTGCCTCACTGTGAAATCTTGCAATGTTTATCATATGAGGGCGGGCTGATACATTTTGCCTCCACTGTAATTTTTTTTTTTACATTGCACATACCTGAATATAACCAGTTCTGTGCAGTCACATGGCACCTCCCCTCCATCGTGCTTGACCTTGCACACACAGGTGCTTACATTTTTCACCCAGTGCACATTGTTTAGAGGTTCAGTTCAAACAACAGGCTGTTAATGAATTCCTAACAATGGAAAAAGTTCCTCCAATTGAGATTCACAGATGGATGCAAGCCATTTATGGTGATCAGTGTGTTGATGTGAGGACAGTATGACACTGGATAGGGTGGTTCATCTGTGATGAAGAGGTGAAGTCTGCAGTGAGGAAATGGTTTCAAAAACAGAACATTGATTTTTTTTCTTTAAGGACAGATTTCAAAAACTAGTGCAGTGGAAGTGTATTGAAATGTGTGGTGGTTTTGTAGAAAAATAATTATGCAGTTTTGAAAATAAATGATGTGGGGACATTCCTTACCTTTTATTTCATTAAGATACCTTTTTTTTTGTTGATTTCCTATTTAAGGAGAAGCAAAATTTATCAACCCACCCTTCTGTGAAGGTCAACACACAGACTCGTGTGTCCACATTCATGGACCGAAAAAGCCTATATTTGAAGCAAGCCCCGCCCCAAAAACATTCACTCATTCATTCCACAAATACATGCTGAGGCCCTGCTGGGTGCCCAGGGCTGTGATAGGCATTCGGGAAGAGAAGTGCTGCTTATACCATCTCTGCCCCTAGAGCTGACCTCAGGCCCTGTGTGACCCTAGGGTGGACCAAAGAAAGCCCCTATGTCCTGAACCCCAGTACGCTACCCTTCCTGGTATGGATGTCAACCTGAAGTCAACGAGGAGTCCCCAGAGCCATGAGGTCAGGGACAGCTCGAAGCCCAGCAGGTCTTGTTGGGCAGCTCTGGCCAGCCCTTGATGAGAATTGTCTGGCCAGCCCACTTCCCACCCCGTTAGTAACACCTCAGTCATGCGGTAGAGGCTGCAGGGGCAGGATGGAGGCACCAGACGGGGGTGGAAGAATGGAGGAACATTCCTATGGAACATTGAGAATGTTTCCAAGTCAGAAATAAGAACGGAGGTTGAGGGGCTTTTGTTCCTTCTGATGTGATGAAGTGTGTCTCGTCACAGGGAAAGATGTGGATTTTTCCCCCAAACGAAAGTTAGAGGCACCTCGGGAAAGCCATCCCTTTTCCATGTTGAGGGAAGCTGGATACTGTTCAAATCAAATACAGGACTGAGAGGGCCACTTCGGGAGAGGCAGGGGAAGGGCCTTGGTGCCTGCCTAGAGACTGGGGTGGTGAGGCGTTCCAGCTTCTGAGACCAGTTTGGGTTGCATCGGTCTCTGGCTTGCTCCCATGCCAGAAGCTACTCAGCTCAGTGACCTGGGGTGCTCACTAGCTCCCACAAAGAATCTTTCAGACACGTGCCCTGGCCACATGGTGGCAGATTCACCTGGAAACAGCAGACAAGCCTATGAAATAACTCACACAACTGCCAGCCTGGCCCTTTTTTAAGGCAATCAGGCCGTAAGGCCATAGCAGTGATACAGGGAAATCAGTATCACATGGCCTTGGATGTGCGTATCATCCTAAGGTCCCCAGAGCAATCACTACATGAGTGTGCACACACATACTCTCTGTCACACACACATACACACACAGAGGCAGGGAGTTGTCTGAGCCCCAGATGCACATGTTGGTTCTAGAGATGCCTGGCCATCTTCCCTCCAATATGTCTTTCTTCATTGCACAGCTGTCCCGAGGGCCTGCATGGAGCTGTGAGAGACTCACGAAGATTGACCTGGCTTCCAGCTCCAGTCTGCCCAGCGTGACAGGAGGACTTGAGACGATGCTCTCAGAGAGCCTTTCCCACACTGATGTTTGACAAGTCTATGATCGCTTAAGATTTGTAAAACTGACACAGGGTCTTTTACACACATAAAGAGAAACAGAGCCTTCAGCTCAACAATTCCACTTGCAGAAACTTATCCCAAGGAGATCATCTAACATGTGTGCGAAGCTGTAGGTACAAGTCCAAAAATGTTCACCGCAGGGTTATTTATGGCAGCAAGGAATTGGGAAACCTCAGTATTCAGCAATAAAGGACTGGTTCACTCAACATTTCTGGAATATAAATGTGTGTTCTGGAATATAAATGGGTATGACTGGGGGAAAAAAAAAGGAGAAGGAGAAAGAGAAGGGGGTGGTGACATTCCACCATCCAAAACTTTAAAGAAACATCACCTCGAGGAACAAAGACAAAACAATATTTCTTTAATGTGGAATTTCATTGGCCTGTTATACAGCCTCTATTAAGCACTCAATAAAATCTGTCAAATGATGGAGGAGAAAATAAATGTTTATAGTCAGAAAAGAGAAGTGTTTCGCTTCATTATTTTAAGTCATGGAACATTATGCCCCCAATATGGTGAAGTGGTTATTGGTAGGATGTAAGAGGTAGCGGATCAATGTTTACTTCTGTATTTATTTATTTTCAGCCTTTTTTTCCAGGACAATAGTTTAAGTGGATGAGCAGGGTTCTACTTTATTAAGCTCTTGGAGGTCGAGGGACCCTGCCTTGGGCGCTCCTTAACTGCAAGGGCCAAGCCTAGAGAACAGACGAACAGCAGAGTGAGTCTACTGTTCATGCGCCTCTCCAACAAGCCCCTTCTGTTTTCTATAAAAGTGATTGGACATAGAAATATATATTTGTTGGAAATCGCAGATCTCAGAGTCTTCAGCTAGCACCTACTGACTCTCAACTTTTCACAGGCAATATGTGCACTCTAAACGACACGAGGGATATTTGTATTATTTACGACCCCAAGCCTTCACTCCCAGGTTCTTCTCCAAAACCGGCTCCCTAGAGAGCTGGGCTGGCCTGTGTGTGAGTTAGAAAGACATTTTTGTGGTCCGGGCCCAAGACTTCATCTAAAAGCAAACATAACATGTTGATGTTTAAGAGTTTATAAACATCTTAACAGGCTGGAGAATGAGATCCAAAGCCAAAAAGGTATTGGCCACGATAATAATAGCTAACAGTTATTGAGTGCTTGGGGTATGCCAACGTGATTCTAAGTGGCTTCATACAGATGAACGCATAATTCTCACAGCAATACTACAAAGTGAGTGCCATAATTACCTCCTTTTTATACTTGAGGAAAGCTAAGAAACAGACAGGTGAAGCAAATTTCCCAAGGTCACACAGCTTATGATAGAACTAAGGTCTAGACACAGCAGTCTCTCTAGAGCAGTGGTTCCCAACCTTTTTCCACTTGTGTACCCCTTTTAAGCTCATTTCTATAAATCGTACCCCTTGTTTTTAAATACTGCTGCTTTTGTTAAATACCTGTCCTAATGTAACATAATGGAAATGAGATAATAAGTTGGGAAAGAAAAATGACTACACTAAAAGTGCAAACCAAAAATTCAGTTTTATAATAGTCATAACACAGTTACAAATTAATAATGATGATCAAGTATTTAAACATTGAATAAAAGAACTACTTGAAAAGAATCACAATTAAAGACAATGCACTTTCTTTTATTCAGTCAATAACTGAACTGATCAAACAGTCTGCCTACGGATGTATTTATATGTTTAGGGAAGTTCTAGAAACCTTGCAAATAGATTGTTCTGAAACTATGCGTAATGATTGGTAGAAGAGTGGTTTGGGAGAATCATCATTCACTAATGTGATCTAATTTTGAAATGTCTCCATTAACGGTGATTCAAACTTAACATTTATTGTTCCATAACTAACGTTTTGCATTTTTTTACTTTACTTGTTTTTTTTTCATCATTACTGATTATTTTTTGCATACCCCTGAATGGCCTTGGAGGTACGCATACCACCACTTGGGAACTGATGATCTAGAGAATCCCTGAGGTTAACCATCACATGGTACTGCCTCTTAAACAGACCTTAGATTAGCTTGTTTTGATAATCCTATATAAATATAGCAGATTCACACTACAACTTGATGACTTTTATAAAATGAGCACATCTGATTAGCTACCACCCAAAGCACAAAATAGAACATTAGCCACAGCCCAGAAGCCTGCCTCGTTATGATCTGTCTGAGAATCATTCTTTTGATATTTATCACCACAAATTAGTTTTGCCTGTTTTTGAACTTTATGTAAGTAGAGTCATAAAGTATATACCCTTTTTGGACTGGCTTTCCTTCCACTAACCACTCTATCTGTGAGGTTCATTAGGATTATCAAGTGTGTAGCAGTTGTTAATTTCTCTTCATTCCTCTCTTTCTGCCTGTTTTTGTATAGCCCATAAGCAAACAAGGGTGTTCATGTTTTTTAATGGTTGAAAAAAAATTTAAGGAATCCTATTTTGCAATGTAAAATGTATATGAAACTCAAATGTCAGTGCCCATAGATAAATTTTTAGAAACCTTCAGGGGTTGTCTGTGGTACTTGCACGCTACAACAAGAGAGCTGAGGAGTAGTTTTGATAGCCGATACTGCCAGCAAAGCCTGAAATAATTACTATCTGACTCTTTACAGAAAACATGTATTGAACCTGGTTGCTATAGTCAGAATGTTTCTGTCTCCAAAAATTTATATGTTGAAATCATAATGTCCAATGGGAGGGGATTGAGCGGTGGGGCCTTTGGGAGGTGATTAGGTCATGAGACTGGAACCCTCATAAATGGGATTAATGCTTTTATAAGAGACCTCATAGAGCTCCCTAGCCTCTCTGGGCATGGGAGATTAGGGAGAAAAGATGGCCGGCCACCTAGAAAGTGAGCCCTCACCTAAGACAGAATCAGCCAGTGCCGTGATCCTGGACCTCTCCATCTTCAGAACTGCGAGAAATAAATTTCTGTTGTGTATGAGCTACCTGTCTGTGATATTTCAGTATAACAGCCCAAATGCATTAAGACAACTGCTATATAATTTGCACAGGATGAATTTAACTATGCTGTAATTATTATTCATGCAATTGTTTTTGTTTTTGTTTTTCATTTGTTTTTTTGTTTTTTGTTTTTATGTGGGTAGTTCCCTGGCTGGGAATCAAACCCAGGCTGCAGCATTGACAGTGCCAAAGCCTTAGCCACTACACCACCAGGGAACTCCTATTCATGCAATTGTTGATCAGTATTTGGATTATTTCCAGTTGGGAGTGATAGTTAACAGTGATATTATGTATGTTCCTGTACATGTCTTTTGGTGCACATATGTGCACAGTTCTGTTGGTATGTCTAAATAGGGGATTGCTGGTCCATTGCATATTCGTATGTTTAATTTTATTAAATACAATCAGTTTCCCAAAATGGGTTGCACTAGTTTACCTTGTAAACAGCAATGCATCTGGCAACTTTGTTAGAAATTAAGTGACTGAGTATATGTGAATCTGTTTCTGGACTCTATTCCATTTCATTGATTAGTGTGCCTCTCCTTATAGTAGCAAATCACAACCTTAATTGCTTATAGCTTTATGATGCATCATAAAATTTAATCACCGTCATTCTTCTTCGACCTATTTAAGAATAGCCCTTTTCATTTCCATATAAATTTTAGAATCAGCTTGTGAATTTCCACAGAAAGAAAACCTGCTGTGATTTGATTGGGGTGGCATTAAATATATAGATTGATTTAAAGAAAATAAGGCATTGTAACATTTGTTGCCGGGAATCTTGAGTAGTGTTTTGTGTAGAAGCCTTGAATGTCTTTCTTTGGGCATTTCCTAAGTCTTTGACCTTTTTGATACTCTTTGAACCACATCACTTCATGAATTCTCCAAATTCCAAAACTCCCTGATCATCCCTGTTTTGAACTCTCATCAAAAATTAGAGGTTCGATTCCCAGCCAGGGAACTACCCTCCCCCCCAAAAAAAAAATTAGTTTTGCCTTCTAGAAGTAACTATAAGGATGAACCTTCTAGAAGTAACTATAAGGATGAACCTTCTAGAAGTAACTATAAGGATGAACCTCCCAGATATGATGGTGAGTGAAAAAAAAAAAAAAATCCTAGACAAAAAAAAAAAAAAAAAAGAGCATAAACTTCATGACTCCACTTATACAAAGTTCAGAGCAGCTCTACTCACTGGCTGCTGGGCATCTCTAGGATAGCCTCCACCAAGTCTTCTTGGCCCTTCTCTTCTGAAATGACCTCCTTGCCTTTCCCACCTACTAGGATTTTAAGGACATTTGAAATTTAGAAAAAGGAAATTCCGTCTTATACTCGGAATGCTCGCAGACCTCTCCACCCCTGCAGTAGTGCTCCCAGTGCCCTCAAATACTGGCGACTATGATCCATGTTGCTTCTTTACTAATTAATGATCTTCTGCTTCTTGTCCTCTCTTGGGAATAAGTTAACACACAACTTTTGATGTCTTTTCTCCCCAAATAAAGTGCACAATCACTGAAGATCAAGATGCATTATCTATCGTTCCCTTTTAGTGTCCCCCCAATACTCTTTGAGAGGACCGAGTTCAGAAAGGTGATTCTGGCTCCTTCTTTGATTCAATCCTAAACTCATTTCCCTGAACATAGTTTGGCTGGAGATTGATGTGAACTGGTTAGCCACTTCCTATTCTTTCTGTAATTGACTTATACATCATGCACATATTAATTCATAAGATTTAAAATCCTCTAATGCTTTAAAGCTAAACTTTTCAGGGAATTAAGAAAAATGTATACTTCTTGTTTTCTTTTCTTCTTTTTTCTTCCTTTTTGATGAAAGACATAGGCAGCTAGTTCACAAAGAGATTTAAAAGAACAGTTTATCATCTAGTATTTTTTTTTTAGCATATAAAGTCCCACTGAATGAGGCCATGGAATTATAGAAGATGCAAATCTGTTATCCATAATTCACAGTTGTTGACATGCAAGACCCCCCTGTGTGTATTAATAAATCAGTTTTCAAAATGCCAAGCAGGATTTTTGGCTCATAAATAGCAATGGTGGCCTGTCTGACCCAAATAATTTGTTTCCTCAGTTGGGAAATCCTTACATACAGCCAGACAAGTTTAGAAAAGAGAGAAGCAGAAATACAGAAAGAAGTAACAGGGAAATGGCCAGATTGCGGAGGGAGCCTATTTTTCTCCTGCACTGCCTTCCAGGAGTTGGGATCACTCCAAATGTTGGAGGGATAAAATTAGAAATCAAGCTCTTAACAAAGGGGATTTTTGTGGAAAGTCTGTACACAGATCATTTGGGGCTTATGTTTTGTTTAAAAAAAATTCACACCGCAACACTCAGCCTGATCCCTCCAAATGCTCCCAGCAGCTGGCTCCTAGAGATAAGGCAGAGGTATTTCAGTCTAATACTAATCATATTTGAGCATTTCAAGGAACATTGGGCTATACGTTTTTTTGCATAATGTTTGTATTTAAGTTCAAAGCAAGAACTTGTTCTATGTTTGCAAGATCCACTTGAGTTTAAAAATGCAAAACATAGAGAAGAGTGGGGATGCAGCATGAGGCAGGGGTGGGAGTTTGAGAGAAGACGCCTGTCCCTTTCCAACAGAACCTAGACATTAATAATGTTGGAATTCTTATAAAAATCCAGGCTACTCCAGTTGACACCCACATGAGGATGGGGCTGGCTGTCCATGCTGCCAGACCTCATGGGTCAGGGAGAGCAGTTCAAAAACCAGGAATCTCCTCTAATGTTCTAGGATCTCACAGCCAGGAGGACCCAAAGGGGAGCAGACATGTTCTGAATCACGATAAGCAGCTGTATTCCTTTGCCAGCCCTCTGGGCCACATGCTCCCTGCAGTGAGCCACCTGGAAGGCCACATTCACTGCGCATCATTTGCTTAGATAATCATTGGAAACAAAACTGTAGCCTATGACAGAAAGGCTTATTATTGATTAACTTCCTTTTCTTGACACTTCTTTCCAGTTTTAGTCATGTTATACCCGTAGGTCTCACATGGTTTCCTTCAGGGATATTAAATTGGGGATAAGTCAATGGCTTCAGGCTAAAAACAAACTCCCATTCTTAAATTAGGTCACTCTTCAGGTAACCAGCAGGTGGTCATCTTCACCCCTGTTCTCTCCCCCTATCCCAGCTTTTTCTTCTAAACTATCTCAGGAAATCCATTCCCTAATCCCTAACCCATATGGGGTCAGAGGGTGAAAAAAGCCCTCTGCTAACCCTGTTTACTGCCACACAGATCCAACTTGATGCCTTCACACCTTCCTCCATGATGTTCTCTTTAAAGGTCTCAAATGCTTTCCTCTCTGTTTCTCTGTTTGAACTCCTTGTTGTTACTCATGAGCTTTGTCAGCTACTCTCTTCTCCATAAAAATTTTCCTAAAATTCCTAGGAAGAAAATACTCTTTCACCATTGTATTCTCTCAGCCTTCTCCATACACCACAATTGTGATACTTGGCAAGTAATCAAATATAATAATTATGAGTCAATTCAATGTTCACTCCTACCAGATGGTGAGCAAAGCAGGAGAAAAAACTTATTTCAGGGACATAACTGTGTTTATAACCTCTAGCTATGGCTGGCATACAGTGAATACTCTAAAATATTGAGTGGATGGATGGATGGTTGGATGGGTGGATGGATGGATGGATGGTTGGATGGGTGGATGGATGGATGAAAGAATGAATGAAAGGATGGATGAAAGGATGGATGGATGAAAGGATGGATGGATGGATAGATGCTTAGATGGAACTAAAGGAAGATTCCTATATTGGTTTTCTATTGTTTTGGGGACATAGACTGTGATTCCATTTCTTGATGTTTGACTGCTAATAGTATTTGAACATCACCCACCCTATTCCTTTTCTGCCCCATACCTGGGCAAGCTGATAAGAACATCTGGGTGCTCCCTCCTTTGGTGTCAAAGTTAAGATCAACCCATTCACAGGAACCTTCACCATCCCCACCTCCTAACCACCAAAAACCTCCAAGCCAGCCTCCTTTCCCTGCTTTCTCAAGCTGTTTTTGGACCTGTGTGGGAGCCACCCAGAAAGTCTCATTATGTGACTAATAAACTTTTTTTATACATTGCTGATGTGTGTGGCATCACCAGTTTAATATATGAACCCAATTTTGAGTGGGTGTCTACTTGGCCTCTGAGGAGTATCTAAAACATGCTGTAATAAATTGCCACACACTTAGTTACCTAAAACACGAATTTACTATCACACAGTTCTGTAGGTCAGAAATCCAACACAGGATATCACTGGGCTAAAATGAAGGCAGGGCTGCATCTTTTTCTAGAGAATCTATCAGAGAATAAACTTTATCTTTCCCACTTCTGCCTGATTTCCTGGGCTCTCAGCTTAGTGTCCCATCTTCAGAGTCACCAATGCAGCATTTCTTCAACCCTGCTGCCATCATCAGATCTCTTTGTCTCTCTCTGACCACAGTTGTAGAGGTTTTCCACTTTAATGTGATTAGATTGGGTTCACCCAAATAATCCAGGATAATCTTCCAATCTCAATGTTTGTACCCTTAATCCAGTGGTTCCCAACCTTTTTCCACTTGTGTATCCCTTTTAAGCCCATTTCTATAAATCATACCCCTTGTTTCTAAAATCATTGTTTTTAAATACTGACACTTTTGTTCAGTACCTACCTTAATGTAAAATAGTAGAAATGAGGCAATAAGTTAGGAAAGAAAAACAACTATACTGAAAGTACAAACCGCAGATTTATTTTACAATATTTGTAACACAGTTAAATATTGATCATGATGATCAAGTATCTGACAAACTTTTAATTTATTATTAATAATAATATCTATTGTGTTATCTGAAAAGTCTGTAATAATTTTTATGCAGATCCCTAGCTGATTGAAACATTGTTAGTGATATTGTTGAGCTTGGGTTATAATCCACATTGAGTTTTGGTTTTTTAACTGTTCCTATTTTCAACCACTGACCCATAAGTGACACATTTATGAATCACTGACAATAATAACTGAAACTATGTTAAACATTAAATGAAAAAACTACTTGGAAAGAATCACGATTAAAGACAACGCATTTACTTTTACTCAGTCAATAACTAAACTTATCAAACAGTCTGGCTATGGATGTATTTAAATGTTTGGGAAAGTTCTAGAAACATCATAAATAGATCTGAAACTATGTATGACTGGTAGAAGAGCAGTTTGGAGGAAGGGTTCATAGCCATGCCCTCACCAATCATCACTGGCTAATGTGACCTAGTTTTGAAGCGTCTCCATTAACAGAGATTCAAACTTAACATTTATTGTTCCATAACTAACGTCTTGCATTTATTTTTTACTTTAATTGTTTGTTTGGTAATTTTTGCCATTACTGATTATTTTTCACATACTCCTGAATAGCCCAGCACGTACCCCCAGGGGTACACATACCACCGCTTGGGATCCGGTGCCTTAATCAATCATATCTGCAAAATTTTGAGTGGGGGAGGGGATTGTTGTTTTTCTTTCCTTTTTTTTGTTTTTTGTTTGTTTGTTTGTTTGTTTGCCATGTAATATAACATCATCACAGGTTTTGGAGATTAATATATGGACATCTATTGGGGGAGGCACATTATTTTGCCTGCCCCAGTAAGCTAAAATATACAGTAGACTCTCAGTTACCTGGTGCCCATGAGGATTGGAAGATGCCAGATAAATGTAAGTAGACTCTCCATTAACCGGCACTTAAACAACCAGCACTCTCAAGCAACCGGAACCATCTCAAGCAAGAGGCAAAATAAGTTTTGCCAAATGAAGAGTCTACTGTATACTCATATACTAATACTTGTTAGTAATTTGTTTTAGCTATTAGGTTAATCCTAACAAAAAAATTAAGGAAAATTTGGACTGGAAGAATTCAAGTCAACAATAACAAAAACTCAGAGAAACAATAGGCTAGATATGTAGAGATTTATTATTATGAGGAATTGGCTCATGTGCTTAGGGAGGCTGAGAAGTACCAGGATCTGCTGTCTGCGAGCTGGGGACCCAAGGGTGTGATGGTGTAATCCAGTTGGTGTCTGAAAACCTGAGAACGAGGTAAACTGACCATGGAAACTCCGGTCTGAGGGCAAGAGAAGACCAATGTCCCCGCTCAAATGATTCGGCAGAGAGAAAGAATTTAGCCCTCGTCCAAATCCTTCGGGGGATCAGGTGGTGCCCACCCACACTGAGGAGGGCCGTCTCCTCTACTCAACTAACAACTCAAGTGTCCATCTCTTCCAGAAACACTCACAGACACCTCCAGAAACAATGCTTTGCCAACTATTGGGGCCCCCTGATATTCGTGACCCAATCAAGTGGGCACGAAAGCTAACCATCACAAGCTGCGTGATGGAGTTGGATTTTGGTGGTGGTATTACTGTCCATTTGGCATAATAGGTTACTTCTCAGCCTCTGCTTCCTGTAACCAACACCCATGAGGAGGGACCCCAAAAAATGCATAATTTATTTCTTAAAAAAATGTGTATTTATTTTTACACGTTTAAACGTCAGCCACCTTCAACATACTCTCCGTTGGATGCAGTACACCTATTGAGATGCTTATTCCACTGCTCAAAACAGTTTTTGAATTCATTGATTTTGATGCTTTTTAGTGATTCTGCCATTTTTTGTTTCACCTCTTCCACATCAGCAACATGTTTCCCTTTGAGGCCTTTTCCCTCCAGAGAAACAAACAAAAGAAAAATCACTTGGGATGAGATCCAGTGAATTAGGAGTGTGGGGCATGGGGATCATGCTATTTTGGGTCAAAAGCTGCTGAACACCCAGTGTGGTGTGGGCAGGTGCGCTGTCATGCTGCACGGTGTTCATGTAAATCACCTGTCGTAAAATGGGCAAATGCATTGAAAGAGTCTCCAAAAAAATTCACTAAAGCCGAATGCAGACTCTCACAACACCATTGGCTGGTGTAGACTGATGCAGGTGGGTTCCTAGAGCACTCACCTACATGGAGAACCCTGTACTACAAGGGGCCACTCTCCAGAAGATAATTTCGAGTTTTTGCGCCCCCTCCCCTTGAACTAAGTGATAGTTCTGAGATACAGACTAAACCCTTTTACTGCAAAGATTAATGCTTTCCGCGATGTCCAGAAGACACCTGGAGCATGCCCACATACTGGAGAGTGGTGGATGCTTTTCCTTATGCCCAGAGCTCTGAGGTTCTAATGGGGTGTTGCAAAGTGGACTCTACAAGGAGGCAGAAAATCAAGGTTCTCTTCTTGCTCTGTTATTTTTATTTATAAGATCTTGGGTTGCATTTGTTTTCTGGAGAAGAGACCTAGGGCATTGACACATCACTCATATCAATCAGAAGGCCATGTGAGATGGAATATTTTCATTCCTTACAGCTCTAGGCTTCATTTCAGTATAAGGTATCTGTTGTATATTGAAGTCCCTAAATTGTGTGTTTTTCTTTTCTATTTTTATTAAATTTATTGGAGGTGACATTGGTTAGTAAAATTATATAGGTTTCGGGTGTACAATTTTGTAATACATCGTCTATATGTTACATCATGTGTGTACCACCCCAAGTTCTCCTTCCATCACCATGTATATGACCCCCTCCCTCCTCCACTATCCCACTATTGGCTGTGTCTATAAAGTTTTGTTTCTTTGTGGCTTTTAGTTTTATATCTCACATATGAGTGAAGTCATATGGTTCTTGATGTTTTCTGTCTGACTTATTTCACTTAACACGATGATCTCAAGATCCATCCATGCTGTCGCAAATGGTGTTTAAATTGTATCTTTTTAACAGTGTAATAAAAAAAGTTTCAAAACAAATCCTCACAGGGACCCACCCTGTCTGTTTCAGTAACAGCCAGGGGTTCAACATGCTGAGTAAGAAGGAACGCAAGACCAGAAGCCAGGAGACCTCTGTTTGAGTCTATCTCCCTGTCATTCGTTAGCTGTGTGCTCTTTAGAAAATCACTTAGCCTCTCTATGCCTCAGTTGTCTCATCGATAACATGGGGAGAATATTTGCTTTATCTCATTTTAATATGATATCTTCATTAGTGTTGTGAGACATCCACTCAGCCAAGAAATGTAGTGCTGAATAACGGTCCGGAAGGAGAGAAGGACAAGGATGGGAAGAGAAATGAAGAGACTGAGCAAATGTGAAGAAAGTGAGTATGGAGGGGGCCCTCCTACACCCCAGAATGACCTTCTGGAGGGCAGGCCCCTTGTAGCACAGGCTTCCCCCACTAGGTGGGTGTTCTAGAAGCCCACCTGCATCCGTGTACCAGCTGGTGCTATTGTGAGAGGCTGCGTTTTGTTTCAGTGATTTTTTTGGGAGACTCTTTCACTGCATTTGCCCATTTCATGGTGGGTGATTGACACGAACACCGTGCAGGCTGACAGCACACCTGCCCACACCGCGCTGAGTGGTCAGCAGTCTTTGACCCAGCATGGCCCCTATGCCCCACTCTCCCTATTTACCCCATCTTGCCCAGAGTCACTGTTTTTTTCCCCAGATGAAAACAGTCCTCAAAGGGAAATGTTTTCCCGGTGTGGAAGAGGTGAAATAAAAAAAGGCAGAAGCACTAAAAGGCACCAAAATTGATGAGTTCAGACACTGTTTTGAACAGTGGGAAAAACATCTCAATAGGTGAATTGCATCCAAGGGAGAGCATGTTGAAGGTGACTGAGGTTTAAACAGGAAAGACTAAATACACAATTTTTATAAATAAATTTCATTTTATGGGGTTCCCTTTTGTATCTCCTTTGTCTTTACCTAACGGGAGTGGAATCTTTCAGTTCCTCGTTACGTTCCCAGACTTTTCCCAGGAAACCTGTACTTACTTTATTTTTTCATTTGCCCTAGTAGATAGCATTACGATGAATATTAACAAGGCACAGTTGTTTCCCTTCTTTACTTTGCTGGCCCCGTTAAACCATCCAAGATTGTTAAATTCTAAAGAGCTATACAAATGTAAGTCATTGTCGTTATGATTATTATCACTCACCCTCATCATCATCATCATCATCAGAGCGATGTGATGGAAGAAGAGGAACTCTGGGCTAAGCATCAGGAAGCCAACCTCGCCAATAATGAACTCAATGATCTTGGGAAATCAATACCCTCTCTCCGCGTGACGTTCTCCATATCCAAGCAGGAAGGTAGACCACGTGACTTCTTGTAGTCTTTTTAGCTCTAAAATTTGAGTCTTCAGCATTGAGTCATTTTTCAGCCTATGTGTTAACCTATCTGAGGTGCTGGTTCTGGACATTGTGGCCTGAATGTGTGTTCTGTCTCGCTTAATTTTAGCTCCGCTGGTTTCTTTGATGTGTTTGCCTCCGTAAAAGCATGTGGTACCAGCAGTTGCTTTATTCCAGGCCCGGTTGCCTGATCAGAAGAATTCGTCAAACATGTGCCGATCTCCATAAACATCGTTTTATTGCACTGAATGCTTGTGTTGAGCAAGGCAGACCCGGTCACGCCCGAAGAGCATGTCTGGAGAACCTCGGCATAATATGCAAAGAAGGGGAGCTAGGGGCTGAGTTCGGTCCCCACTGGGACTGCTCGGATCTGTATACCTGGGAGTTAGTTCCCTGAACGTGTGGGCTGGGACTGAAGAATGTATGGAATGACACTACCTCAACCACCTCCCTTCATCTCATTTAATCTCTCAATAGCCCTGTGTGAGATTTATAAACTTTCACATGCCATGAAGATGAAGGAGAGAGAGACAGGGACGTGGGGGGAGAAAAGGAAGAGAAGAACAGAAGGCCACCTCCCACTGTTCCCAGCCTTGGACTCCTGACCCACGGCTTGAGCCCATTTGAGCCCGTTATTTAATGTTCCCACTGTGATCTTTACAATGTAATGAGCCTAAAGTCTGCCTCTGGACTCAGCCTAAGTGACAGTGTTCTAGAGGGCAGAACCCTATGATTCATCACCATTAGACAATGACCCATATTGAAGGTAATCTTTGTTTTGTATTTTTGTTTTGTTTTGTTTTGTTTTAATTCATTTTTATTGTTAGACTTATTGGGGTGACATCTGTTAGCAAGGATTACATAGGTTTCAGGCATACAATTCTACAATGCATTGTCAGCTTGTTGTATAATAAGTTCACCACCTAATGTGACTTCTCTTTCCATCACCTTATATTTAGCT
This sequence comes from Lyroderma lyra, assembly GCA_004026885.1. Taxonomy (NCBI): domain Eukaryota; kingdom Metazoa; phylum Chordata; class Mammalia; order Chiroptera; family Megadermatidae; genus Lyroderma; species Lyroderma lyra. The sequence goes on along the minus strand of PVJL010000197.1, from coordinate 428,137 downwards.
TCCCCCCCTCCTCTCCCACCCCCTCCTCTTTCTCCCCTCCCTAACCCACTCGTCCCCAAATAAACATTAATCTTTGTTCTTCCTCTCTGGGACCCAGGTGCTCGGTAAGGTACAATTCTTCCTAGTTGTGGTGTCATTCAATCTATGAGCGCGAGCTGATCAATTTTGCCTCCACTGTAATATTCTTTGTCACATTAGACATAGCTGGATAGAACCGGTTCTGTGCAGTCACATTGCATCTCCCCTCCATCGTGCTTGACCTTGCGCACACAGAGGCTTACAGTTTCCACCCAGTGCATCTTGACATGGAAGAGGGTTCAGATGTTCAGTTCAAACAGCGTGCTGTTACTGAGTTCTTTACAGCAGAAAAAGTTCCTCCAATGGAGATTCACCAGCTGTTCATGGTGGTCAGTTGACGTGAGCACAGTGAGACGCTGGGTGAGATGGTTCAAAAATGGAGACGTGGGGCAAGCAGATTGGAGTGACAAACCACGAAGTGCAAGGCCTGTGACTACAAGTGATCAGTCTCACCAAGACCACAGAAGTGTACCGCCGTGTGTGGTGATTCTGTAGAAAAATAATTAGGCAGCTTTGAAAATAAGTGGTGTAGGTATATTTCTTTTTTATTTCATTAAAATATCTTTTCCCATTCATTTTCTATTTAAGTGAAGGCAAAATTTATCAGCCCACCTGCATATAATTTTTTGTACCTGTCTACAGAGAGAAACTGGATGCGTAGCTCAAAGACATTACTCAAATTCAATGAATTAGCTAACTAAGACACCAGTTCAGATGCACTAGGAATTGGAGGGAGGAGGTGAGGGGATTGGTTGAACGTGGGCCAACTTAATTATAAGATAAGTAAGTTCTAGGGATGTAATATGTAACAATGGTGACTGTAATTTACAACACTGTATTTTACATTTGAAAGCTGCTAAGAGTAAATCTTGAAAGTTCTCATTGCAAAGAAAAATTTGGTGTCTGTGAGGTGATGGATGTTAACTAAACTCGTGCTGATCACATCATAATATATACATATAGCAAATCATCATGTTGTACACCTTAAGCTTACATACTGTTATATGTCCATTATACCTCAATAAAATTGGGGGGGAGTGAGCCAGAAAAAAAATTAAATGCAAATATTTAAAAAGTCAGATATGGGGGTTCCCTGGTGGTGTAGTGGCTAGGCTTTGGTGGTCTCAATGCTGCGGCCTGGGTTCAATTCCCAGTGCAGGGAACCCCTCCCAAAAAAGTCAGATACATAGGATTATGGTACTTCATTGATAGAACACATCTAATAATCCCATCAAAAAAAAGAAAAGAGTGGGCCCACTCAGAATGAATCCAGTTTTCTCTGTCATTTACTATATTTTATCTGCATGGATGTCACTGGTATCTGTAAGTGCTCACAATGTCATCCAAGGCCCAGCCTGGCAGGCCTGATCAAAAGCCAGACCCAGGGCTGGGTTACCAGCCTGGCCATCCCGTATCCAGGCAATGATGGTGACCTGGCTCGTGTATCCGGTTACTATTTGAAGAGGAGCCTTTTGAAAATCTGGGCACGTGCCTCTCTCCAGTTTCCTGCTTTCCACCCATTTCCCACAACCCATCAGCGTGGACTGGTAGTAACTCTGTCCCAAACACCTCTAGGAATGTCAGGAGAAGAGGCTAAAATTTCAGAACAGGATCCATCTTAAATCATGCCTAGGCCCTGAATCAGGAATTTTGTCGATAAGCACTGAGGATTACGCTATTCATTCTAGAGGTGGGGAGATGGCAGTACAATTTCTAGGAGATTTATTTGGTACAAAACGCTTTGCGCAGATGTAAACATGGATCAGATTCACATGTTAATCATCGGACTTGCCGTTTCTGTTGGCTTGAACCTCCTCGTCTCCTCTGCCTCCAGTTCCGGGAGGGAGAAAGAATTGCCTACAGCTTGGCACACAAGAAGCCGGGCTCCGAGGCAAGCTCTGGGTCCAGCTAACTTCTGGGTGATGTTAACCAGAGTTGGCTGCTGGGATCTTAGAGAATCAAAAGGAATTTTTAAAAATTGTACATAAGCCCAGAAGAAAGCCCATCAAATCATTTCCTTGTGTCTGTGTGTTCCACCCATGGAGAGCCTGCCAAACCCACATACCTGAGGAGGAAGCAGGCTAGAGGGAGAAAGAAGGAGCAGCTGACCCTGGAGGACAAATGAGCCAGTCCCCAAATTCTGGATTCACCAGCAGATGACAGAGGCCAAGAGGTACCTCCTCCCTGTGTATATACTATTTGTGGATGATGTTGGGGAGAAAGTTAAATAAGCTTCTTGTACCCCTAATATTCCACGTCAGTGTTATAAGAAATCCGCCCAACCTAGAAACCTGCTGTTGAATGAGGGTCTGGGAGGAAAGAAAGAAAAAGATGCAAAGAGAAGAACAATAAAAAATAAAAAATAGGATGTCCTTTGTTCCTACCTAAAAGCAGAGGTTTCCTTCCGTTCCTCGTTCTGTCCCCAGTCTTTTCCCGGTAGAAGCTGTTTACTTCCTTCATCTGTATTTAATCCCAATCAATTCCACAGCTGTGAATATTAACAAGGCACAACAGTTCCCCTTCTTTATGCTGCTGGCTGCATTAAACCATCCAAGATAAGCTCTCATTTGTCACCAGGCTACTCCAACTTGAATTTAATCACAAAGTCCACCTACTTTTCGTCTAGCTTCCGGGTAGAAGAACAAGGTATTTGGCGAGTTGGGCGATTGGCTTTGCATAAGCTGCTCCCACCACTGGCATGCCTTTTCTCTCTTACTAGGCTGATCAGATGCCCCGTTTGAAACAGGACAGAAAACAATGGTCCTGTCCCATTGCGAATGCTACTTCTGGTCAGCCTACGGACACCTTAAATTTAGTCCAGCGAGACCAGGCTGCCCATACGTACCATTTGAAATGGGACCATACCATTGTTTTTCATTCCGTTTAAAACAGGATCTGTCTGAGCAGCCTCTCTTACCCATCTAGTGTCACTGACTCACACCGTCCTAACTGCCACCAACTCTATCACCCTGTCTCCTCATCCCCTCACAAGCCCAAGCCAGCTAGCCCCCTGCCTCTCCACACAAGCACTTCCCCCATTATGGCCCCACAAACTTCATATGTCCTTCTGGGATAACGCTCCTTACACGTCTGCTTTTCTCAACTATGAATGACTCAAGGGCAAGAGCCTCTCATCTTATTCATCTTTTTATTACTTGCATCATAAATGGTTGACTGAATGATCTTCCATCAGAAGGCCAGCCCCACTCTTTATCTCATTACAAGCCCTGTCGTAGTGAGAATCGAGGTCTATTAAACGAGAGATTCTGTTCATGTTCAACACATGATTTTAAATCAATTCGCTGAATGAGGAAATGAATGAATCAAAGCACTACGATTAGGAGCCAGTTTGCAAGATGTTGGAGTAATTTTCTGGACTCATCTTTTTTGGTAAATGTATTGCATGGGGCACAAATGCTTGATACATGTTAGTTGTGATCATCATCACCATCATCACCACCACCACCATCATCAACAGTGTCTGGTATTTCTATTTAGCAGTGAATCTATTACCCTTATGTGCACCATTACAGTTACTATGTGAGGTTGTGGGAGTTGCAGCCAAGTGCAATCACACGAGTAATAACAGCAGCTGTATGTGCCAGGTACTTGGCTATGTGCTTTACAGGATATATTTCATTTAATCCGCGGAAGATCCCTCAAAAGGAGGGTTCATTATCCCTTTTTCACAATGGAGGACGCTGAGCCTCAGAAATTGGGAAAATTACAGGAAGGTTTGTGTTAGTATGTGGTGTGATTGGAATCCACCCCACGTCTGCCTGTCTGTCTGAAATAGCTATACTATTTTAGCAATACACAATATTGATCTACAATTTTTAAAAAGTACAAATTCTACATACTGGCAAGCACTGCTTGCAAATGATATCATTATCTTCCTGAAAATCCCAAGGTATCCAACCTAAAAACTATTACAACAAATAAAAAATACAACATTATTAAAATTAATTACAAAATGAATTTTCAAAATTTTTACTGTGGCTATACAAGGGGGCACAAAAAAAGGACTTTATTTATAGAAAATAGTATATTTATTCTTACATGTTTAAATTTCAATCACCTTCAAAGGACTCCCCGTTTGATGCAATACACCTATCAAGATACTTTTTCTGCTGCTCAAAACTATTCTTGAACTCATCAATTTTGATGCATTTTAGTGTTTCTGCCATTTTTTTGTTTCACCTCTTCCACATCAGTGAAATGTTTCCCTTTGAGGATGTTTTCTATCCCGGGAAACAAAAAAACAGTCACTCAGTGTGCAGTTGGGTGAATTGGGAGGGTGGGAAATGGAGGTCACACCGTTTTTTGGTCAAAAACTGCTGGACATTCAGCGCGGTGTGGGCAGGTGCATTGTCATGCTGCATGTTGTTTGTGCCAATCACTCATCATGAAATGGAGAAACCCATTGAAAGAGTCTCCAAAAAAGTTCACTGCAGCCACATGCAGCCTCTCACAACAATGCCAGTTGGTCCACTGATGCAAACAGATTCCTAGAGCATCCACCTCATTGGCAAAGCCTGTACTATTATTATACAAGGGGCCCACCCTCCAGAAGACAATGCTGGGTTTTTGGGGGTTCCCACTCACATATACCCAATATGTTTAAAATACAATGGTATTTGAAGATCTCATTCACAACTTTTTAAAAATTAGAATATCATATCATGTTCCCCAGTCCAGGAAATCTGTTTTCTAGTAGGTTCCCTGTCCAATTCACCCCCCCACCACCCACACCCAGCAGTTGGGGCCAAGGATGTCTTGAGAATGAAAACTTACTCAAGTTTTTGCCAAAATGGGAGTGAAATTTGTAAGTAATACTTAGGGCCTATATGAAGAAAATAACTGAAAAACTTTGCTAAGAGACATAAAAACTGAGAATACATTTTAAAACATACTATATTTCTCTATTAGAATATTTAATATTGATACAATAATTTTTTTCACAAATTTAGTTTTACATTAACAATGCCAATAAAAATTCTGACAGGATTATTTTCTGAAATTTCACAAAATGGTTTAAACATGTATATGAAAGAATGTGCACACTAGAAAAGCCAAAAATATTTTGGAAAGAAAAAGTTGCAACGAGGACTTACCACACAGATATTAACATGTAATACATAGTATAATAATTAAAGCAACATGTTACTGTATCAAACTGGGAAGACAGAGTAATACAATAAAATATGAAGTATAATAGCAGATCCAAGTATGCGGTATGTATAGATCAATGTAATTTTGATAAAGGTGAAACTTAAAGTCAATAGAAAAAGAATAAATAACTCAACAAATGGTTTGGGGAAAACTGGCTAACCATTTAGAAAGTAAATGTAAGTATCAAACTCACATGATACTCTAAATAAATTCCAGATGTACTAAAGTTTTAAGTGTTGTTTAAAAATTAAACTACAAAACATAGTAAATAGCAATATATAATTTTTAGCAAGGTAGAGCTAAATTGTTTTGTCAAAAGCAGACATCTGGTAAGAAAACACCAGGAAATTTGACTAAAATCAATTTTATAATGTTTGTAAATTTAAAAATATTACAGCAAATGACGGAACAATAACAGCAAAAAGCCTTTCTAAAGTATGAGGTAAAGGCTTGACCCTTCACATATAAAGATCTTGAATGAATCAATTGAAAAAGAATAAACATTTCAACTGAAAACTCAGCAAAAGCAAGTCACAAAAGAAATACAGGTGGGTAAACCCCCCCCCCAAAAAAAAAAAAACATCTAGAAATCCAAGAATAGAAAAGCAAAACATCTTTGAGAGAATGCTACTTCAGCTATCCAAGTGACGATCATCTTCTAAATTGTCAGTTAGGTTAGAATAAGAGGCATTTTCATACCCTGCTTGTGAGGAGTATAAATTCAGGCATTCCTTTGGCAGATAAGTCTGTGACATGTATGACAAAAACCTGAAAACTGTGCAAACTGCTCTGGCAGTCATAGAAAGGAAGTAACCTTTGGACTTGAGAAACTTTATTGACTCAGTAGTGGCAAACTGGAAGGTAATATGACTTTTGAGCTTTGGAGAAATTAGTTTGAAAACTGATCATGTATATGTATAACGGAATATTATGTAGTCATGAAAAAGGGCACACTGTACAGCAGGCAGGTCCACCCTGCAGCTCAGGACGACTCTGAATGTGGCCCAACACAAATTCTTAAAACATTATGAGATTTTTCTGCTACCTTTCTTTCTTTCTTTCTTTACCTTTTTTTTTTTTTTTTAGCTCATCAGCTATTGTTAGTATATTTTATGTGGAGTCCAAGACAATTGTTCCTTTAATGTGGCCCAGGGAAGCCAAAAGTTTGGACACCCCTGCTGTACAGTCATATTTTATTACATGAAAGATGTTCACAATTAGTAAGAAAAAATTATAGGACTGTTTCTATTAGTGATGCTGCCCAGTAGAACTCTCTGTGTTGATGGAAACATCCTATATCTGTACTACTCAATAGTCACAAACGGCACGTGACTAATTTGAAATGTGGCTAGCATTACTGAGAAACTGAATTTTCAGTCTGATTTAGCGTAATTAATTCTAATTTGAACAACCACATGTGGCTATTGGCTACCATAATGGACCATGCAGACCAATAGTATGATCCTGTATTTATCTACATATGTGTTTGCAGGAATAATAGGGGAAAGATATAGGCCAAAATATAAACAATGTATCTCTGAGGAGTGGACCTATAGATGTTTTGTTAGTTAAAATATGTTTAAATTTGTTTAAACAGAGGGGGAGGGGATGGTTATTTTACAAGTAGGAGTACCACGTGCTATGAACAGCTTTGAGGACTTTTTTGTGTGCTGAGAGTGGTGAAAACGCTGGGCCTCTCACATAGGTCCCCGACGGGTTTGCCCGGCCCCCAGACTGAGTCATATCTAATAGGAGTTGCCAATTTTTTTCCCAAGGACCATTTCAGATGTCACTGCCCCATAGCCACATTCACCAAGATCACTGCCCCAGAGCCGCAGCCCTGGGCTTTGGTCAATGTTCCTTTCCTAACAGTTTTCTTAAGTGATGGGCAGAGATGAAGGAAAAACTTGCATGAATGATGGGGCAGGAGGCCTGGTTTTAATAGAAGCCAGTCTGTGAGTGATGGGATCAGCCGCGCAAGCTTCCATTTAGCACTCCTTATCTCACCCACTGTCAAAGCTTTTCATCACATCGTGGGCCCCAATCCAGGGAGATTTGCTTCTTATTATGGCTCCCAGCCCAGTTCTCCATCTCAGGAGTCAGGCCAAAGCACGCTTCCAGGATGACAAGTTTCCCAGGCTGCTGGTACAGCGGGAGGCCTACTTCTCCCACCTGGGTAGTTCAATATACTTAAAAACACCTCTGATACTGACGGAATTGCCCCAGGAGAAGTTCTGACAGATGCCCAGGCCAGGAGGCTCCTGTAGAACTCTTGAGGGCCATCCTATAGTACCTTTTTCATCTCCATTTGTGTCTGCTTCACCCTAAGACCAGCACAAAATCGTCAGGCATGAATACAACCTCTCTCCTCCAGGCTAACGGTTGCATTGATCAGGCTAACACAGTGGTGCCCAACCTTTTGCCACTTGTGTACCCCTTTTAACCCCATTTCTATAAATCGTACCCCTTGCCATTAAAACAACTGTTTTGAAACACTGCCACTTTTGTTCAGTGCCTATCTTAAAGTAAAATAGTGGAAATGACGTCATAAGTTGGGAATGACAAATGACTACACTAAAAGTACAAACCAAAGATTTAATTTTACAACATTTGTATGATGATCAAGTGTTTAAACATTAAATAAAAGGAAAAATTACTTGAAAAGAATCATGATCAAAGACAATGCACTTACTTTTACTCAGTCACTAACTAAACTGATCAAAAAGTCTGGCTACGGATGTATTTATATGTTTGGGAAAGTTCTAGAAATGTCACAGATGGATTGTTCTGAAACTGTGGGTAATGATTGGTAGAAGACCAGTTTGGAGGGAGGGTTCATAACCATGCCCTCATCCATCATCAATTGCTAATGTGATCTAATGTTGAAGTGTCTGCATTAACAGTGATTCAAACTTAACATTTACTGTTCTATAACTAATATTCTGCATTTTTTTTACTTGTTTTTTCACTGTTACTGATTATTTTCTGCATGCTCCTGAATGGCCAAGCACATACCCCAGGGTCTAACAAGTCCAGTGTGGCCTCAGCACCCTTCTTAACACAGGACAGCTACTGACCATCAACCTGAACCGATGCACCCGAAGAACGTCATGTGGCCCTCAGAAAATTAGTTAGTTGTCTCATGGGTCAGTGACAGCAGAGCCCTTACTGCAGGCAGAGTCTGTACTTTTGGACATTTGACACCAAATAGCAATTGGTTATCATCTTATATCTGTGAACAGCTTTGTAGTTCATAATGCATCGGAAGAGCTCGGTAATTCTGTGACGTAGACAGGACCAGCCTCAGTTTCCTGAGGACAAGCAAGCACCTGTTTGCTCAGTAATATGGTCACCTAGGTTGGTGCACTGTGACTAGGGAGCTTCATCTCAGATCACCTGACTCTGCAAACAGAGCCCTTCCCCCCAGATGGCCCTGCAGCTGCACTCAGCCCACACCAGAAGTCCCCAGGTACCTCAGGCTGCCTGCGTCTAAGAACACATGAGGGGAATGAACAGTTGGCCAGCCTCTAGTGCTGGGGTGCAAACTTGGCCTCGCCACATACTGGTTGTGTGACCTTGGGAAATTGCTCGGCCTTTGTAAGTAGTACCAGTTACCCCAGGTATGAAAGGTGGATAATAAAACCATCTCTCTCATAGGGTTGTTGTGAAAATTAAATATTTAGCACACCGCCTGGTATACAGTGTGCACTTGGCCAAGGGAAGCTCTTATCAGTCCAGTTTTTACATGTGCCTATGAGTCTATAGGCTGACCAGACGTCCCCTTTGAAACGGGACAGAAAACAGTGGTACTGTCCCATTTCAAAGGGTACATAGGGTCAGCCTGCTGCCACCTTGAATTTAGCCCAGTGAGACTAGGCTGGCCCTATGTACCCTTTGAAAGGGGATTGTACCATTGTTTTCTGTCCCATTAAAAATGGGACATCTGGTTGGCCTAAAATCACCAAGTAGATCCCATAAAAGACTGATAAGCCATCCAGAGGAGAAGTGCTGGGAATCTGATCATAAACTAACAAGGAAGTAGCTTCCTAGACTAAAGTCATTTTTCAGGTTCTTGTTGAGGTAGATGGATTTGCCTGTTAACCTTCAGGAGATCAAGACCCCAGGGGTAAAGTGGAACCCAGAGGTGGTGCTCAGAGGTGGGATGTGTACTGCTGCCTCGGGTCGGCTGCTCTAGAATTACTGTCAGCTCTCATGGGGTTATTGTGGTGAACCTGGCCTCACCTCTTGGCCTCTGCATTAAACCAAGAGGAAAGGCGTCTTCTCCCAGAAAAAAGTTTGACTTTTGACAGGGTGCCGTCGCATGGCCACAGTGGCAACTGCAGTCTTAGGGTAAGCCCACTCATCTTTGTTCCAGACAGAAGTGGGCAGGCTGGAGAGTGCTTTGTAATCTCATGATGATGAAGTTTCTAGGAATACTTCATGGGAGAAAGTAGAGATTAGTTATATCTTACTTACTGATTGAAGGCATTCTCCATTATTTCTACACTGGCTGAGAAGTGGGTGGCTGGGAGAAGCCACGTGCCTCCACTGCAGGACCTGAGTGTCCCTGCACACTCCAGCTGGGTGTGCCAAGAATGCCAGGTCCTGACCCCTGTTTGCCTGGTCCATTTCTCAGGTTGTGCTTACAGCAAGCACCCTGGAGGAATGAAGGACCGTCCCCTCCTGGTCAGAGAATAGGCATGCTTACAACTCCATGGAAAAAGAGTGACTGCTCCAAGCTCAATGTTCCTCTCCTTGTTATGCAACCCATTGTTTATGAAGGCATCCATCTGGGCTCTTCTACATTACACCCCACGGGACTTGGAGGTCCCAAGGAACTGACATGAATGCAAAACTCATGCCTGCTGTGCTATAATAAAGGACGGTCCTTCATTCCTGGGTCTCTGACCCAGGAGTCTCATGTCTTAGCTTAACAGCTAAGGAATAAGCCAGTTAGTAATTAGACAGGAAACACTAGACATGACAAGATGTGCCAGGTAATGATTCATGGTGGAACACAGAGTGAAGATGCACTGCCTCCAGCCATAGATGTCCATGGAGCCATCTTCGATGCAAAACCACACTCCATGTTCTTCTCAGGGCCTTTTTGTCTGACTTTTCCCACAGTTCTATGCTTCAGTACACTTTGAATAAACCCCCATTCCTTGAAGTAACTGATGTCTCAGTAAAACAAACATGTACCCACCTCATTCTTTTGCATGGTCTTTGTTCATAGGACAGAGACATGGTTTGGGAAGAGCTGGGCTGAATTAGTAAAATGCCTGGATTGCTTACGAGTGCCTTCCTAAGATCAGCCCCAACTCCCAGCTGACACTTTTATGCCTCTCCTGGGACTCCAGACAGAGGTCCCCCAAGAAGCCAACAAACCCTGTAAGCCTTCTGGACTGCTTTCTTATTTCATGGTAAACCCTGGACACAGAACCTCAGATACAAAATAATATGGCATCAATGGAACATTAAAAAAAACAAAACAAAACCAAAAAAAACCCAGTCTATCTTTGTGATACTGTTTTAAGCAAGTGTTAGAGTTGAAATACAGAAATAATTTAATTAAAATTATAGTGATCTCTCAACACTTGTTCTTCAATTCATATACAATAAATTTGTGTATGTTTGTGTAGGTATCTATGAACTTATGTAAAGATTCATGTAAATAAGATTAAATGCTTACATCATCTCAAAATACTCCCTCAGGCTTCTGCTTTTAGTCGGTCATATCTTCACCTCAACACTAACCATCAGCAAGCACTAATCTGCTGTCACTATAGTTTTGTCTTTTTTTAGAACATCATGTAAATGGAATTAATATATATTACTTTTTGAGATGAGCTTCTTTCACTTAGCATGAGGCCTTCTATTGTTTTGTTTTGGATTTTTTTGCAGGTCTTTTTTATTATTAAATGTATTGGGGTGACATTGGTTAGTAAAAATTACATAGGTTCCAGGTGTACAGTTTCACAATACATCATCCATGTGTTGTGTTATGTGTTCATCACTCAGAGTCAGTTCTCTTTCCATAACTATATATTTGAGACCCTGTCCCTTCTCCCCGACTCCCTCCCCCATACCCTCAGATAACCACTAACCACTAAACTATTGACTGTGTCCATGAGTTTTTGTTTCTTTGTTGCTTTCAGCTGTGCGTTCCACATATGAGTGAAACCACATGGTTCTTGTTTTTTTCTGTCTGGTTTATTTCACTTTGTGTGATGGTCTCAAGGTTCATCCATGCTGTCATAAATGGCCCTATGTCATCTTTTCTTATGGCTGAGTAATATTCCATTGTGTGTATGTACCACAGCTTCTTTATGAGGTCATCTATCGAAGGACACTTGGGCTGTTTCCTTGACTTGAGCACAAGGCCTTTGAAATCCAGCCATGTTGCTGTGTGTATTTACAGTTTGTTCCTTTTTATCAATGAGTAGTATTCCATCCTACGGATATACTGCTCTTTGTTAATCCATTCCCCTTACCTTTTACCTTACTTGCTGCCCAGGTAATTTTTTTTCTTTTTTTTTCTTTTTTTTTTTTCTTTTCTTTTTTGGCCATCTGCCCTCCCTACCAGCTCAAAAGGAAAACTAAGATGGAAAGCCTCAGGGCATCTGATTCTCCAAGTCATGCTCCCTCTGCCCCTAGATTTTGCTTTCATGGTGCTTCTCTTCCCAGACATCGCTATTTCCCCAGTGAGAGGAGATATACTGTATATACTATTGCATTTTATCCCCTTTTCTTCTGGATTTTATGTCTGTTCCTTTATGTGTGAATCCTATAATGGCTTCCCTTATTTCTATATTATGTCCCACCTTTTGGACCATGTAATCTAAAAGAGAGACAGTATTGGTACAAATGACACGTTATTCATAGCCACAATGATATTAACTGACATTTTTTTTCCACATTCTCATTTTCCTCCTTTCCGAGCTTCTGTCCTACATTTAGCATCATACATGACGAACCACATCGGCACAACCCAATCCAAACCACACACCACTCTAGGGCAAATTTATAGCAGCCTCAAGTAAAATAATAGCAGTGTTGAGGGCGCTGTTAAATTTTACATAATTTCATGTCATTCCGATTGAGTAAGTCAGCAAAACATCATGTGAAATCAAACTCAGGAGGCCATGAGGAATGAGAGTCAATGGTTTTGAGTTCATTTTCTTAGCAATGTGGACAAACCTTCCAGGTCACTCATAGACTGTCTTGGTCCCTCATGCAGGTTCAATCTGTTTCCATCACCAAAGAGCACAGGGCTGATGCCAACAGTGTCGCAGGCTATTTTGTAACCACCTCAGTTTGAGATTTCCATTTCTGCCCAGACACCTCTTATTAGATGAGCCATTTTCAAGGGATGCCCTGCACGCTTATCTCCATGACTGCAAAGCTGTAAATTTCTCCCTGAATGCATTTACGCCTCCAAATGAGTTGTTAGAGGCTTGACTGATGGTGGAATCCAATCAGCCTTTCATGTACTGCTGCATAATTACAAAACAAAACAAACAGTTATGCCCATTATACACACCCACATATTGACAAAGAGTGAGCAAGATTACTCTTCCAAACCCACACCAGTTTCTTGGCATTTTAATTAAAATTAAACATTCTGAATCAGTACTTGTTTTCCCATTGCAAGCCATCTTGCTGCTGGAGGAGGGAGTCTGTGTTTTATAAACTCTCCTCTCTGTAAGAAACACTACTTAATTTCATTCACGCAGTAGACTCTCAGTTAACCAGCACCCAGGAGGATTGGTAGATGCTGGATACATGTAAGTAGACTCTCCGTTAATCAGCACCCATGCCGGATAAATGTAGTATTATTTCTTAGGGGTTTTCTTGTCAGTTGCTTGAGTTCCAGTTAAGTGAGAGTCAACTGTATTACGGCCAGGCACCTAGTAGAGCAATATTTCATTCAAAAGCAGTTATTGAGAATTAGCGATTGGGAATTAGCCTCTGATGCCGAACTCTCTGGGTTCAAACTCTGCCTCTACCACTCATGAAGTGTGTGACATTGGACAAGTTATATTATCTCTGTGGGATTCAGTTTCTTCAACTCTAAAACAGAGATGATACTATTTCCCTCACAGGATTGCGGTGAGAATGAAGTGAGTTATTAACACCAATCACTTAGCTTGGCACCTTGCACACGGAAAGCATTGAGTAAACGTCAGTTCCATGCCACACGGCTCATTATTTCCTGGTTCTTTTACTATTACCTTGCACTCAGGTGTACGCTGCTCTCAAGAGACCGCAAAGAACCATCTAAACAAAGTGTCTCATTGATTTCTCCCTCTATCCTGTGTGGGTTCGCGGTCCCCAGAACAAGAATCCTGTGTAGAGAGAGAAGAGAATGGCACACATGGACTTTAGCACGCTGCGTTTGTTGACGTTGACTCTCCCCAGAGACAACTCCAGAACTCCACCATGCCTGCTCTCTGGTCACGGCCCGCTGCAAAAGCATTCTTTGTTACACTGGCCAGCTATCAGGGTGCCGCCAACTCCATTTAACCTGACCTTTTGCACACTCTATTTTTTAATTAACCTTGGACCAGTAAAGCAATATCTGTTCTCCAAATACAGTCATATTTTATGCAAGCAGTGACAAGCTAATTAAGTTAATTATTATAACACCTATCTGTATAATGAAACTAAGGTTGGGTGATTCCAGCTGCTTCTCCTTAAAGTGCATCCTGGTGATGATTAAAAAATAATTAATATTTCACCGAGGACAGGAACAAGAAGTTAATTAAAAGACGAAGGTGCTGTCTTAATGAAACATACCCAATTGTGTTCACTACGACGCTCCACAGCCAAATCCCTCCTTGGAATATAGATGAACATCAGTGAACATCGGGTCTTTCTTGAGAGCATTTAGAAAACATTAACATCCCCATCTGCCCCTCCAGCAAACGTTCTAAAAATTTCTTTCTGCCTTTTAATGAGATAAAGGAAACTTATTTATTTGGGCAAAGTTGGTTGGCTGAAATGAATCCACATTTGAACCAGGAACATGACCTTTTGGGGGAGCTACATCATTAAGACCATCACTTCTCTGATAGCATCACCGTCACCCCAATAGGTTTCAATGCCACAGGAAAGCTCTAACTATTCTCATTTGTAGTTAGCTACTATAACTGTCCTGTCCTCCTAAAGGAAAGAGTAAACGAGATGTTACGGTTCAGAAAATTCAGAACTTTACTTGAATTTAGCTGGTTCAGCTTATATCTCCAGCATTCCAGGCACTGGTTTCCCAGGCTGGCTGGGGTCCCCAAGGCCATGCTTATAGCCAACAGGATCCTTGTTTGCTGGGCACATGGGACAACTAGAAGAGAGATGCATCAAATGTCTAAGGCAGGGAGGAATTCCAGGGCCCCCGCCAAGTCACTTTACCCCTTAGGAAAGAGAGACTGGAGTCACCTGCAATGGGAGGGACTGGACATTAGTAAAGTTCTCTTTTAGCCAACATTAGAACCAACAGCCAATCCCCTTTAAAGCTGAAGACCAGGGTTCTGGTCCTCATTCGACCACTGAGTGATTTGTTGTCCTCAGACAGGAAGACCAAGCATCTTTGATTTTCAAACTCCTTGTTCATAAAGTGAGATGGTGGGACCTAAATTTTAACTCCATTTGCTTTTAGTGCTCTGGGTCTTTGGATCTAAGATATCATCTTAGAGGGTTTTCGTAAGGTTAAAATGAGAGAGGACTGGCAGCCAAGTAGAGTAATATTTCATTCAAACGCAGTTATTAAACCTAAGTTACAGATGAAAAACCTATGACTCATAGATCTTCCAGAACTTTCTCCAAGTTAGTCTCCTCTAAACCTCAGATTTCAGACTAAACACCAGACATAGTAGACTCTCCATTAACCAGAACTCAAGCAACCAGCATTCCAAAGCAACTAGCAAAAAATTTTGCTTGAGAGTGCCAATTGCTTGAGTTCCTGTGAATGGAGCGTCTGCTTATATTTATCCGGCATCTACCAATCCCCACGGGTGCCGGTTAACTGAGTGTCTGCTGTAGTCTGATTGCTCATCAGAGGCCCAATTGTTGATGTTTAAAGCAATGCATCCACAACAAAATCTTCAAGTGTTTTCCCCAATACGGAGCCCCCTCCCTAGACACTTAGCACAAGATCTGCAAGACACCCTGATAAACCAGCTTGACGGCTGTTATCCCACAGAACAGAGGGGGGGAGTGTGTTTCATTTGTTTTGCCTGGTTCCGTTTTCCTGTTGTGGGATGCTCCCTAGCAAAGGGGGAAGGGACTCTATTAAGGGCCACATCCACATAAAAAGCAATTTAATGCAGTCAATCCAGATGGGACTTCCTACAGTAACAAATCCTGGGGCGCTCATCATTAACACCTCATTTGCAACAGGCTCTCTCGGTCTTCCTCTCAGGAAGCAATTACACACACATGCCTCTGCCTGGAAATCTTATCCCGGCTTAGGGTGGCCGGGGCACAAGCAAAACCTGGAGGAAAAAAGGTTTCTTTCTCATTTGTTTGGAGTAGGGGATTTGCATGCTGGTGTCCCGTGAAAGGTGAAGACATTTTAGAAAGGGCTTTGGTGCCTGAAGAGGGATGGGAGAGGGGGTGGGGGAGGCTGGTGAGTGGGAGAAACCCAGCCATCTAAATGGGGTTCTAGCAATCCAGGCTGAGAAATGCCCTTGTTTGCAGGGTTGGGGTGCAAAACGGCATGGCATCCTTAAGGCGTTGTCTGCTACGGGTCCCCTAGGGCCTTGAGCCCATCTCTTTAGAAAGTTCCTGTTACAAAAAGAATCAGGAACTTGCTTCTGGCCTCAGAGGGAAGTGCTGAGAAATTACACCCATGTGTCCCGGGGAAGGACATGCACGTAGAAAAGAATCTGTGCTGGGAACCAAGGCTGGTGGGCATCTCCTCCCCGCCCTCCCTGCCCTTCCCAGAGCGGGCGAATGGCTTATGGCTACTGTCACACAGATCTTCAGCAGCACAGTCATCACCTAGATGACACAGAAGCATCTCTACCAGACCCCTCACCTGCAGACACTCCTCTTTCCTCACCCCTCGAACCCTCCCCGCTGACTACCTTCTGGAACAGGAATGCCAGACATTCAGGTGCCTTCAGAACCAACAGGACTGACTACTGAGTAGACTTATCACCGTTGCTCAGTGACAAGGCAACCAGATCATTCAGGAATGAATGTAAGGTGCTTGAGAATTCATTTTTGCATCCCTGAGAAAGTGATGCTTTCCTTTCTGCCAGCAGCCCAAGCCCCCTCTCTCCCCCTCAGCTGCCCTCTATGTGGATTCTTCCTCTCCCTTCAGACCTCTCCTCTACATGGTGCAAGGAAGGGGCCAGATGGTTAGAGTCCATTCCATCAGCACGTGCCAAGCAGGAGAGGCTGCTGGGAAGAGCAGACCCCCAGGGTCACGTCCTGACTTCCACATGCCACACAAGGGCAACCCACTCCAAAAACCAGAATTTATGTATTTAAAAAATTGTGTATTGATTTCTTACATGTTTAAACTTCAGTCACTCTCAAAGGACTCTCCGTTGGATGCAGTGCACCTATCCAGATGCTTTCCCCACTGCTCAGGACAGTTTTTGAACGTGTCGATTTTGATGTGTTTTAGTGCTTCTGCCATTTTTTTTTCACCTCTTTCACGTGGGCAAAACGTTTCCCTTTGAGGACTTTTTTCATCCTGGGAAACAATAAAAATGTCAGTTGGCAAGGTTGGGTAAATAGGACGGTGGGGCATGGGGGACATGCCATTTTGGGTCAAAAACCGAACACTCAGCGCGGTGTGGGCAGGTGTGCTGTCATGCTGCATGGTGTTTGTGTACATCACCCACCATGCAATGGGCACATGCAATGAAAGAGTCTCCCAAAAAAGTTTACTAAAGCCAAACGCAGCCTCTCAAACCCTGATGCAGATGGGTTCCTAGAACACTCACCTAGTGGGGGAAACCTGTCCTACAAGGGGCCCGCCCTCCAGAAGGTAGTTCTGGATTTTGGGGGGTCCGCCCTCGTACACTGGCTCTTGAGCATGCTGCTTCCTCTCTCTGCTCCTTGGCATCCTCATCTATAAACGTCAGGGAATAACAGGGTCTGCCTCCGAGGGCGATTCTGAGATTCAGTGAGATGGGGCCCCAGGAGGGTTAGCACACCCTCTGACATTCGGGAAGAGCACCATCGCATTACAACAGACCCCCACAGCTGCATTTAGCACGGTGCTGCTCTGCGATGGATAAGGCAGAGTCCTGCCTTCAGGGACCTTACAGCCTCCTAGCTGAAAGAGGACACCACAGGGCACTCTGCTCCATAAAGAACAGGGCCCTGGATTCCCGGGAGGGCGGGTTAGAACACGGGCCCCCCTATGTTTCGGGTTTGATGTGCATGGCGGGGCCTCTCCCAGAGTGCCCGACTTCATCGGTCTGGGGTGGGGCCTGAGCACTTACACTTGCAACAGATTCCCAGGGGTTGATGCTGCCACGGCTCCAGGGACCCTACATGGAGCACCCATGGTGTAGGGAAAGGGACGGGCTCTGGGAGCACGGGACCCTGGTCTGCCTGTCCCTGCACAGCCTCGCCACCTTGAGCAAGCAGCCAGGCTTCGGTCTCTTCTTTTGGAATCCCGGTGGGAGGGCTCACAGAGAATGCGTGGCCCTCCCTGTTGACCCGTGCACTCGCCGTCCTGTGACCCTGCCAGACATAGCAGGAGGCAGAGGGAGACCCTCACCCCAGCTGTCCGATTTGAGTAGGACCCTAAGTCGCTGGGGGCCACAGTGAAAGCAACATAAATGCTCTGAACTCTTGAGCAACAGACACTGGGGGGCAGTGAGTAAGGGAGCGATTAGGAGCATTTTAATTATATTTTGGATTGAGTTCGACCCTTCTGGACCTTGAAATACAGTGATGGCGGGCAGCCAAGAAGCACCCACGTCTTCACACCCACGATCCACATATAAAGTTTTCCACATCCTGTGGCTTCCCGTGACATCAGGGTGGGCTTTGTGTTCTATGGGGCAAAGCCCCAGGAACAGTTGTACCCAACCAGAGACATTTTATTTTTTAATTAAGCAACAAGTTACTTCTATTACCCAAGCTACTTCTATTACCCAGTCCAGCACTGGCCCTGCGATCCATTCATTTTGCTCTCTCACCAGTACCATTCAACACTTCACTCCCTTGCAGTTTGGAAATGTTGATGTAAAATGTGGCAGACCTTTCCTGAACACACCAACAATCTGACAACCGCCTCCCAGGAGAGTCATTGCAAATCGCTCAATGTCCTTGCCCATAGCAGAACCCGGGGCCCTGGGTTCATGCTGACTTTTGGTGGCTACAATCCTCTCCTTCATGGACATTCGCCTGGACCCCAATGCCACAGATGAGGGACCAAGCTGACATCTGGCAGCTCTTGCAAAAAGCAAAGGTGGAAGCTGGGACGGGTAGAGGCGTGAGGGTTTCAGACCCAGAAGGCAAGGGGTGGAGGTGGGCGGGCTTTGGCTGCAGAGATCCTGAGCTCCGGCCGGGGGCAGTTTGCACAGCCTGGAGGGGAGGTCCTGACGCTGGGCAGGAGAGCCTGGAGTCTCACAGCTGGGGCCGGAGCTCAGGAGGGCCCGGGAGAAGCCCAGACGGGGGTGGGAGAAGCAAGGCTGCCTGCCTCCAGCCACGGCAAGTGCGGGCAGGTCACCCTGCTCAGGGGGATGGCCAGCTGACTGTGTGACCCCCTTCACAAGCCAACCAGGGTTTCTCAAAGGATGTTTCCCAGAAAGTGCTAAGGAGCAGGGGGTACTTGGTGCGCCTGCCATTTCCAAACACCAGGATCCCTGTGGGTTTCCTTGAGACCGCGAACGAGATGTCTGCAGGTGGCTGCCGGCATGCTCCTCCATGTTTGCAAACCTTCCCGGGCTCTCCCCTCCATGGTTGTCACCCATCTTCAAGCTAACATCTCCTTCAGGCCTCAACACGGGCACGTGGGTAGGTGTGTTTGGCCTGGTCTCTCCTCCCCTCCCCTTACTGACCACACAGCCCACTCCATGACACAGAGTGAGAGAAAGCATGAGCTCCTTAGACACGGTGCTTCCCAAACCCCGACGTCAACATGGATCACATGGCGGCTCTTGTTAAAAACGGGCTCTGACTCAGTGGGTCTGGGTGGGGCCTGAGCATCCGCTTATTTGCACAAGCTCTCAGGTGACACTGCTGCTGCTGGATCTATGCCTCAGATGACACAGTTGCAGAGATCATGGGAAAAGTATTGAAACCAGATCAGGAGTGCACTGTCATTTGGGTCATCATAGGGGCGGAGGGGCGGTGGGTGGGGAGAGTTAAACGTATGAATCTCATCTCAGTAACGGTTTAATGCCAGTGGCTTTTATTTGTGCCGTAGCTGCCGGTTATCATGTTCAAGTTAAGGGTTCTGAATGCGACTTGGTGGCATTTCTCAAGTTTACACTGACAGTAACAGGGAATTCTGTGAAATGACACCGGTGTGAAGGGGTATAAACTCGCACTGGCCTTGCGATCGGGAGACACGGTGTGCGTGCCAACCTTGGGCCGTCACAGTGGGCACTCGGCCTGCACGTCACCGTTTGAAAAATGGGAAGCAGTCCTAACTGCCCTGCTTAACCTACCAGGGCTGCTTTGGCAACCAAACTAGATACAAAGGGGGACATTTCAATGCAATTTCAAAGGATAATGTATTGACAAGCCCCTGGGTCTCAGTGGAGTATTAGCCAATATTGGATGCAAAATAACCCTCTTAAAAGGAAGGCTGCAACCATTTTCACTGTCACACAGATCGCTACTCTGTCCTCAATTGTATTTTAATACACTCCTGCATTTTATTATCCTTCTTACAAGGTAATAATGGCTTTTACAGCCAAAGAAGACTTTGTATTATCATAACAACGTTCACGTGAAACATAAAGCGATCCCAAGGTCCGACTCATTTTCTTAATGTTGTGACCGTGACATTTATAGGCGTCTGCTTAATTCGAGCTTGGCCATGCGTCCAGCTGACACGCCTCCGGACAGCGGGCCTTCCGAGACAAGGTTCGCTTCCACCTCGTGTGACTTCCTGACTTGTGTCAACCCTTGAGGACATAAGGACTGGAAGTGTCCCCGCCAGCACATCCCGGCATTCCTGCGCTCTGGTAGGAGGATGTCACATTCTTGGAAACCTTCAGGAGGACCAGAAAGGACATTGTGACGGTGTTCACTTTTGGAACTGGACACCTGAAAAAAAAAACACAACCCAGTTTCCTGAGGTGGGTCGGGTCAGAAATTAGGTCTCCATGAGAACAAGGATCCCTGGATAGGCACTTAGCAAAGGGTCCAAGCTCCTGCATAATTTGCGTCATATGTAGACAAGTGATATGACAATCCTGGGCCTCTGCCTGATACACTTACAAAAATGTGACTTTATTATTAAAGTGCTGGTTCCTCCCAGCAGCCTGCTTGCTGCTGCCCCTGCTGCCGCGACAGCCAGCGTGTCCCGACCCCGGCACCACGTGGGTCCTGCCAGCACAGGGCTCTATCGGGGTGAAAAGACGACCCCCTCGGCCCCCTGGGTGGGTTTTGATTGGGCCCAACTCTGGGAGAAACTGGACTCCTGCAAAGCCCAGCCACGTAAACAGTTGTCATTAACCCTTTTCTCGGCAGGTAGCAATTCACACAAATTTAAACCAGATGGGCGAGAGCAGCTTGGCGGGAGAGAATGAAACGCCATGGCACTGGCCCCACGTGGAAACCGGATGGCGTGTGTTTTCTGCGTTACTCGTGTGCTGCAGGAACCCGGTACTGAATGTTACGTGAAGTTGGCATGGGCGGGAGGTTCGGGAAGAGACCTTTACTCGTCTTGGCTAATGGTGAACCCCTCACCCCCCTGACCATCCTAACATCCTTTGGGACCAGGATGGTGCAGGTCAGACGCAGTCAGCTGCAAATCAAAACTTTGGTTGATATGATCAGTTGAATCACTCAGCGACTGTTTATTGTGTGGATTCGGTGCAGAAGGGTCCACTGGCTTCAGCCCCAGCGTTTCAGGACAAGGTCAGGAGATGTCACCTTCTCCAACTGAAGCTAATAAGAAGGAACGTGAAATTGAAGCAATTAGCCATCTGTGAGGGTAAACTCCCTCTCCACAATGTGTTGCAGATGAGATTGGGGTGTTCCCTAAATCCCCACCTAGGACACAGACCCACGAGGTCGTCCCAGCCAGTCAAGAAGCATACCCTTGAAGGATTATAAGGCCGCTATTACTGTGACACCCCCAGAACCGAGGAGACGGGCTGCCCTGGCTCTGCCCCTGGCAGATGGTGTCCTGACAGAAACATCTCAAAATTGAGAAGGACAATTCCTCTAGTTACCCCACCTTGAGGAAAATAACGCCCAGGAACAACCAGTGCCCTTTGATTAGTTCTGTGCTCAGCAAGCAAGCTGTCCCACTGACGGATCCCAGTTACCCCATCCCAAATGGTTTTCATGATGCACTAACACGTGCACATTCCAGGAGACGTGTCTTGCCGGGCTCTGAGGAACACATTTGCACAGTAGACTCTCAGTTAACTAGCACACATGCAGAATAAATAGGTTGACCTGATGTTCCATTTGAAACGGGACAGATGTTACTGTCCCATTTCAAACAGTACGTCTGGTCAGCCTAGTCTCACTGGGCCACATTTAAGGTGTCAGTAGGCTGACCATAGGTACCATTTGAAACGGGGCAGTACTGTTCTGTCCCATTTAAAATGGGATGTCTGGTCAGCCTATGGATAAATGTAGTATTATTTCTTCAATTACTTTGCTGGTTGCTTGAGTTCTGGTTAACGGAGAGTCTACTGTGCTAATTAAGTATGAATGCTAATTCAGATTCATAAAACTGAATCCTGAGTCAGTGAGGACCATACCAAAAATCAGACAACTTCACTCACTCATTCATTCACATATTCCATGAAATTATAATAGCGCCATCTCTGTACTGGATAGTGTGTTACACAAGAGGGGGGGTTGCAAGGTAAATTTTAATATCTCTATTTTTTAAAAGCCTTCCAGTATATTGCAGAGTGTTTTCTAAGCTCTGGGTTGTGATCAAGCACAGAGTTATGAAATCAATTTAATCAGTTACAAACACCACTTTCTAAAAATTGAATATAATAGAGCACAAAAGAAGAGCATAGAACAAAAATTTAGAATAGAATAGAAACTATTAGAGTACATTGTTGTCATTTTTATACCAGCAACAACAACCAGTTCTTCAACTCTCTGACTATCAACTGGTGTCCAACAATTTAATTCAATTCTTACACGAAATACCTGACGTTAGCACAGACCCCACCGGTTAAGGGCTAAGTCCCACAGAACTGCCCCCACTGCAGATGCCAACTGCAAATAGGGTCCCCAGGCACCTGCACTTTCGATGGCCAACTACAAACTCAGGGGTTCCCATGATGCCCCTCAGGCTCCATAATTTGCTAGAATGGATCACAGAACCGAGAAGAGCATTCTACTTACGGTGCCATGTATTACGAAGGACATAAATGAGCAGCCCGATGAGGAGGTCCACAGGGCGAGTCTGGAAGGGTCCAAGCACAGGAGCCTCCCGGCCCATGACGCGCCCTGCACGTGGGTGCATTCCCCAGCCCAGAAGCTCCTCCACCCTCGTGGTTCTGAGATTTGTAGGCCTGCTGGACTTAGTCACGGACCCCTTGGTGAGTGACTCAGTTTCTAGAACCTGTGAGTATGTCACCTTACCTGGCAAAAGGGATCCAGTGGAAGCAATTAACTGGAAGACCAAAGGCTGAGGCTATGTAGCCCGGCCCGTGTGGGTGCGCCCAGTTCCTAATAAGAGGGAGGTCCCAGGAAAGCGGGAGGCAGGGATGGAGAGATGAGGGGTCAACGCGATGGGCACATGGGAGCCAAGGCCCGCGGGCAGCATTTAGAAACCTCACGAGACAGGGAAGCAGACCCCCCTACAGCCTCCAGAAGGGCACAGCTCTGCTACCCGTTTGAGACTTCTGAACTTCAGAACCGTGAGAGAATAAACCGATACTGTTTAAAGCCCGTGACCATGAAACTGTTTGTCACAACAGCAATAGGTAGCTGACACAGTAAGCAAACGGGGACGTGAGGTGGAAGACACAGGTGCCAGAGGTTGCTTGGGGTCAGGAGCAAATGTTCCCTGAAGGGGCCCAAAGAGCCGATGAGGAAACGCGGAAGCGTCCTAGGTGCTGATTGGGGTACTCACCCAGGGGCCTACGCTGCAAAAACGCAGCAAACTGCACTTTACGTGGATAAGAAGGGAGCATCCTGCACGAAAGCGATAGCTTATAAACGGAAAAGCACGGGTTATGAAAAGGAAAATGTCCTGCCATTCCTCTCATTCTCCCTGTCCAGAAGAAAGGCCAGGCTGTGAGATTCTGCTCTTTGTTGGAGAATCGGGCCCAGCGACCTCACCGGACAGGTGTGGGAACTGAGGCTCCGGCAGGCGAGGATCCTGGCTGCAAGTCACACCTGGGCTCCACCGGAGCAGGAACACGAGTTGGGGGCTTTGTTTCCCCCCCAGGGCTCCTTTGTTCCCAAAGTGCCCACATGGTCCCAGACCAGCACCTGCAGCATCAGCTGGGAACTTACTAACAGGGCGGTTTCTCCAGAATCAGGAAGTCCAGGAGAGGGGTCAGCTGTCTGAGTCCCAACAGTCCCTCCAGGGGAAGCCGCACGACCGAGGACTGCCAATCCTCAGTCTCCCCCTCCTGTGAGAACCTGACGCAGGCCAGCCGCGCTCCTCCCCAGAAATGCACAAGCAAAGACTTCTGCATCCAGTGGCCCGGGAGAGGGGAGGACGTTCAAAGATGTCCATGAACTTCCCTTAAGAAAAGTCTCAACCATCCGGGATCCTGGCTGGGAAGGCCCGCCCCACCTATGGAACTTGCATCCACAACGTTCAGGCAGGCTGTTTGGATCTGGACCCCAGCCAGGTGGATGTGTGAGGCGTATTTCGCTCGGAGGTCTGGCATCACCCTGCCAAGTTCCCAGCAGCAAAGCAGGTCGGTCCTCAGGCCCAGCTGTCACCCTTCTGCCCCCACCCCGTCCCCCACCCGGATCTTCCACATCACCCTCCCAAGACTGCGGCCCCCACCGTCAGTTTAACTGGTTTCCAGAAGAGGAAGGAGGAGAATGGCCCCCAGGTCGGAACTCTAAACCTGTTTGTAGCGATATTTTTTTGGAAATCAAAACCCCAAACTTAAGAAGGGAGAAGTTGGCCTCCGCTCTGAGAACAAAGGGCGCAGCAACCCGTTTTCACCACTAGATGGCGGTCACAGGAACAAACGCTCCAATCGGCTGGACATTTCCTCTGGTCCCAAGTTGGCTTTCCATGAATTTACCTCCTTGTTGGCTCCCAAAGCGTTTGTAAATATTTTTGGGAAACTTCACATTAGTAAAACCTATCTTTCCAGACCCACTTGCAGAACAACCCCAAGATCTGTCACCATTGGGCCTGCATCTCTCAGGGCAGCAACTGGCACGGCTCTGAGCAGAACCGCCCCTTCCGCTGGGGAATCCTCTCCCTGGTCCTCTCCCCGGTCCTCTCCCCGCCCTGCTGGTCACGCATCCACTCCACCTGCCTGTCCTCTGCAGCCTTCGAGTTTGCCACCCCAATAGCTCCAAACCACACAAGAGGAAGCGGGGTGACGGATGGAGCGTGTTTTGGACCAAGCGTGTCCAACCTGTGCGCACAGGCCGCATGCAGCCAGGGAGGGCTTTGAATGCAGCCCAACACAAATTCGTCAACTTTCTTAAAACATTACGAAAATTATGCACGGACCCTTTTTTATTTAGCTCATTGGGTATCATTAGTGTGAGTGTATTTTATGTGTGGCCCCAGACAGTTCTTCTTCCAATGTGCCCCAGGGAAGCCAAACGGTTGGACACCCCTGTTTGAGACAATTACTGCGTCAGGGCAGCAAAGTCCAGGTTGAGAACTGCCTGCCCACATTTGTCTGTTAGGATGTTTCACGCTTCACCCTGGTGTTACTTCCCATGCCCAAAGCTCAGTGGCATTCTCGCTCTCACAGCCTGGGGTGGGGAAGTGGGGGGACATGAAGAAATCCATGGTGTCTGGGCGGGAAGCGGCTAGTCAGCAAACAGAACATAGAGTATCATCACCAAAAGCCTTGGTTACCTCCACGCTATTGGTCACAGAGATGCAGAGGGCGGAGGAATTTGGCGGAGAACTAAGTACTGTATGTCAAGTGCAGCCCCCTGAGAACAAAGGCCCAGACTGGTAGGAGCGATTCCCCCTCCTGGGCCGCTCAGCTGCCAAACAGATGGAGGCCTGAGAGAGTAGCTGCATTCCCCCTCACAAACCTCAGCTCGTGGGGGGAAAATGAGTTTGCACTGCCACCAAGCGGTCATGGCTGGTAATACACCACACGAAGGCAGCACTGAGGAAAACCAGTAAATGCCTAATGAATGGATGCAGGAGAGGTTAAAAACTGTTAGTATTTTATTTTAGTCTTTTACGGTGAGCTGAAACACACATTCCCATTTTTTTTGTATATAAAACACTGGTAAAAAGTAATATCCAAGGAGGAGAGTCAAAACCTTTAAAGATCCCAGATCAGATATTGCTGAGCAGGAAAGGATGGATGACCTGGGAATTCAATTCAGGCTCCCTGGATTCCATCCAGATGTTCAACCAGCTGGTCCCACTGAGTCCCCTCCAGTCAATTACTTTTCTTGATGTTTCCAATCAACAGTATTATATATGTGATGCTATAAACTTTTATATTTAATATTAGCTCATAACTCAGGACCCTAAACCAGATGTTTCGGGTGAGAAAGAAATTGATGACTCATCAGCAGATTGAACCCAGGCCACTGGCTGCTCTCCAAGCATTTTACCCAGCTGAGCTGCAAAGCAGAGCGGTTGCTACCAGCTCCCTTTCGTTAAGGAGAGAGAGGATAGGAATGAAAATATAAACATAAAGTAGCATTCAGAAAGACCTTTTATGAGTTTTGTTTTCTCTCACAGGAGCTTGTAATGATGTCTTGAGTCAGTGATGGTCAGGTATTTGCAATCCTCTGAATGTACCCTCTTCTCCTTTACAAAGACCGTAAAATATGTGACCAAGGGAAGGTGACACCATTGACTATCAGGAACCAGGTAGGATAATAATACCCTTAAAATCTTCACTGACTTTTTCTCCCAGAGATTCCCACCTTTGCACTTGCCCCATGGGAACAGCTAGGCTCGCTCACAGGAGGAACCAGGCAGAACAGACAGGGGAGAACAAAGAAACTTCAGGGCTATGGCTTCAGGCTTCAGAAGAAGAAGAGGAATTCCTGCCCCACCATCCTGCGTGAAAAATATCCCCCAATCAGTGGGTCCCCAGAGGAAGAGGCTCTGGGGCTGACTTTCTGGGTTGGAGTCCTGGGAAGGTAACAGACCCTTGACAGGGCATGGCTGCATGCAGGCAGGGTCTGGCCAAATGTGGGCCAGAGCGATCCCAAAGGAGATAATTCCTGAAAAGCTCTTAGCAGGGTGCCTGGTATACAGCAAATTGCAGCTGTTCCTGCTTCTATTAGGGTAATCAAGTTTCAGATGCCTTTATAATCACCAAAGCCAAGTTCCCTGTGGATTCTTCCTCAGTAAGGGACAGCCAACACAGTTCCCTTTGTACCTTTCCTCCTAACATCAGACACGATGGCTATTAACTCTGTATCCTAAAGTGGGCCAATCTAAACAAATAGGAGGGGGGAAGCCCCCAAACCGGAATTCTCTTCTGGAGGGCAAACCCCTTGTAGTACAGGCTTCCCCGGCTAGGTGAGTATTCTAGGAGCCCGTCTGCATCCATGTACCAACAGGTGGTGTTGCAAGAGGCTGTGTTTGTCTTCAGTTAATATTTTTGGAGGCTCTTTCAATGTGTTTACCCATTTCATGATGGATGATTTACACGAACAATGTGCAGCATGACAACACACCTGCCCACACCACGCTGAGTGTTCAGTAGTTTTCGACCAAAAACAGCATGACCTCCATGCCCCACCCTCCCTATTCACCTGATCTCACCCTGAGTGACTTTTTTTGTTTGTTTTCCAGGATGAAAAAAGTCCTCAAATGACCAATGTGGAAGAGGTGAAACAAAAAATATCAAAAGTACTAAAAGGCATCCAAATTGATGCTTCAAAAACTGTTTTGAGCGATGGAAAAAGCATCTTGATACATGTATTGCATCAAATGAAGAGTCCTTTGAAGGTGACCGAAGTTTACACATGTAAGAATAAATACACAAGTTTTTATAAATTCTCGTTTTTTTTGGGGTCCCCTCTTGTATGTGATGGTTAATTTTGTGTCAATTTGCCAAGGCCAAGGGATCCAGACATTTGGTTAAACATTATTCTAGATCAGGGGCATCCAACCTTTTGGCTTCCTGGGCCGCACTGGAAGAATAATTATCTTGGGCCACACAAAATACACTAACACTAATGATAGCTGATGAGTTTAAAAAAAAAAAAAAGTCACACACAAAAAAAGAATCTCATAGTGTTTTAAGAAAGTTTAAGAATTTGTGTGGGCTGCCCTGGGCCATATGCAGCCCACGGGCCATGGATTGGACAAGCTTGCTCCATGTCATCAGCAAAAATATACTGAGGCCCCATCAAGTCTTGGGCACTGTGCCTGACACTGACGATTGAAAGATAAATAAAACTTGGAAGGCATTAATTATGGCAGAACAGCAGCCTCTCAGAGCTTGAGGCAGGCTGAGCCACTTTTTTGGTTTGTTTTTTGTTTTTTTTTGTTTTTTTTTACTTCTGGTGTATTAAAAAATATATCAGTTTTGAAAACCTATGTTTTTTTTGAAAACACATACTTGTAATGCAAACAATCTTGCAACAGAATATAGCAATGCTAAAGATAATTACAAGATTTATTTTAAACATAAATTCCTACTATAGATCAGGTCTCAGCAAACAGCTTCTGTAAAGAGGTAGGTACGTATAAGTGAAATCATAGAGTATTTGTCTTTCTCTGGATTATTTCACTTAGCATTGATAAGCTAAAAATAAAAGGCCAAAGTGAGAGACAGCAAGCATTTATTTGAGATCAATAGATTAGCTATTCATAAAGCACTGATTCAGGAAGAAACCCAAAGAGTGCCCAATTAGGAGAAAGCCAAGGGGATTTATGAGAAAGGGAAGGGGAACAATTATGTCAATTGCGTCATCAATTATATCAATGGAAGGAAGGCATTTCTATAGGTGCAGATAACACAGTGAGGTTAATTCTAAAGAATGCTTTTAATTTTCATCCACTAGTCGTCAATTGGGTAGTCATATCTGTTTTCTTGCTATCTTTGCAAACAGTTGTCTGGGATACAATGTAGCTTTAGGCCCAGTCCAAAGGCTATTTTGTTTCAACATTCCAAAGGTCTGAAGCATTAGAGATGCAAGGCAGTTCCTCTGGGATGGCAGCTGGGACTCCATTTGAAAGTGGCTCCGTGTGTATTGTTTTGCAGCACAATGCCATCAAGGTTCATTCATGATGTTGCAAATCCTTTTTTATTATGGCTGAATAATAGATTCAAGACTCTTGCTCCAGAGCTTGTTCTTCTAATCCCTAACTATTCTTGCTTTTCTTCCCCCAAATCAATAAAGCAATCCCTTGAAACACGTATTCATGTGAAATACAATGGAAATAAAATTTCGTGAAATATCCTACACTTAAGCTCCACATAATTAATCTCCTCACATTTAAGCCTAACGTAACCACATGCAAGAGTAAACCAAAGCTCCAGGGGGTTGATTTGCCTATGGGGACAAATCTCATTGGTGGTGACGGGGCTTGAACCCCTCAGACCACCTGAAAACTCCAACAACCTGCGCTTTTGCCAATATTCTTTCTCCATGCACGCGCTCCCGGAAGCCTCTGCCCAGATGAAGAGCCATTTCCGGAAGAAATTGATGCGGGGAAACCCCGGAAAGAAACAAGGACAGGGGCCGTTCGGGGCGCTCTAGCATTCCTGTACTCTATGGCCGCCGCCAGTTGACAAGTCCGGAGCGGCAAGGCTCCTCTCTATTGGTCGTGCAGCCTCGCGTAGGCGGGCAGCTTGGCCTCGGGCACGGTGATTGGCTGGGCCTGCCATGCGGGACGGAGGGGCGGGGCGTGGCGTGGCGGGGCACGCGGAGCGAGGTGACCGGCTGCATTTCTCAGCCTGGGTGGAAGCTGGTGCATGTGGGCCCTCCGCTCCTTGCTGCTGCTGCGGTCCGCGGCCGGGCGCACCATGTCGCAGGGACCCGCCCGCCGCCAGCGGCCGCCCAAGGACCCGCTGCGGCACCTGCGCACGCGGGAGAAGCGCGGCCCGTCGTGGGAGCCCGGGGGCCCGAACACCGTGTACCTGCAGGTGGTGGCTTCTGGCGGCCGGGACGCGGGCGCGGCGCTGTACGTCTTCTCCGAGTACAACCGGTCAGTGCGTCGCGCTGGGAGTCCGGCGGGGACTCCGCGGCGTCCCCTTCCCGAGCCCCGCCCTGTCCGATCCTCCGTGCTGCGGCCCGGGAGCATCGAGGCGGCTCCCGGGGCTGCGGTTATCCCTGCCTCGCACACGTGGGACTGCATTATTGCAGCTGATCTTTGTCATTTGGTGGGTGGGCCGTCCTAGATCCCGTACAAAGCTTGCATCCTGCGTCCCTATCGTTTCCGGAAGTCCCCGATAAACTTCAGACCGAGGTATAAGCGTTGGCTTTCCATCCCTTGGGCCCGAGTTCCCTCTTGGCTCTGAGCCGCACCCG
Organism: Lyroderma lyra; assembly: GCA_004026885.1. NCBI lineage: Eukaryota > Metazoa > Chordata > Mammalia > Chiroptera > Megadermatidae > Lyroderma > Lyroderma lyra. The sequence continues at coordinate 398,092 of PVJL010000197.1, read as the reverse complement.
CTCCAAGGTGCGGGGGCTCATAGTTGGTGTGTGGAGTTGACAGGTCTGCTGATGGGGGAAAGGACCCATTTGCGTCCCGGCACCACTGGGAGTCCTACACAGGTTTCCAGTCCCCTTTCTGCCTCTGCCAAAACCTCTCAGAAACCAGCATGCTAACAGCAGCAATGCAGCCCGGTAGTACAGTATCGATTTTTAGTTATTTCCACCCCTCCCCTCCCTGGAGAGGGTCCAGTAAAGCATCTAACAGTGACAGAAATCTTACAGAATAGAACCTTCTAAGTCTCTTGTGTTGTGTTCCTCCTTGTAGGTACCTCTTCAACTGTGGGGAAGGGGTCCAGCGACTCATGCAGGAGCACAAGTGAGTCACCCATTTTCTTCCGGGGCGGGGATGATGATGGGGCTTGAAAGCCGAGGGGACAGACAGGCGTATTTTTACAGCAGAAGAAGGGGGCCCTGGTCACTCTGCTTTGTCCTGCTCAAAGGTTTGTCTTTCTTAGGCTGAAGGTGTCTCGTTTGGACAACATATTCCTGACCCGCATGCACTGGAGTAATGTTGGGGGATTGTGTGGTGAGTATAGTCTTCCCAGTGTCATAGGCTAGAGGGAAGACTCTGGGATTTTAACCTGCATTCCCCACCTTTGTTCCCATCTTCTGAGGCCAGGGGAGCTGGAATTCTTTTTATGTTAGCTCAGGCAGCTGCGGCATAGAGCGTCAAACGCTGTGACTCAGAACAGCAGAGTTTAATGTGGATACTGCCCTCAAGTGTTACCACCTACTTAATTGACTGAGGTTCTGGACTGGAGATACATGACAGATACGGACAGGAGCGCCTAATGCTGGTGACTGGAGTACATATATTTACCTTTGAGACCATCAGCAGCTACAGGCAGATACCCGCTCTCCAGATTACCCCATTGTTCATGCCTGCCCACTGGGAAGGTCAAGATTGTGTTACTGAACAATTCTGTAAGTTTTGTGATGTAGACAGGAAGGAGTGTGGAACCAGCTCCATTCTCAGAGCCGAGACCAGAGTGAGGCAGGGAGGTGCCCATGGTGCAAAAGTTAAGGCCATCTCTTCGCTTGTGTGATTTTGCACCCGAGGTGCCTCACTGCCTCTCCCTAGTATCAGCACTGCTCATTCTAGAGGCATTTGAGGAAGATTGCACATCCTTTATACCTCTAGCTAGCATCACTTCTGCTGTCCACGTGTTCCCTGACTGTTAGAACCTGGAATGAGGACAAGTCAAAAAGGAACGAGTTTGTAAGGAGTGCTCTGCAGGGTGGCAGCTGCAGGTCAGGATAATGAGGGAATCTGACTTTATTTGTCCTTTTTAGGAATGATTCTCACATTAAAGGAAACTGGGCTCCCAAAATGTGTGCTTTCCGGACCTCCCCAACTGGTGAGTCTCTCCTGACTCGATTTTCAAAGCAAACCCCTCCTCTTTTAGAGTTATAACAAGAATTTTCATTTTCACAAAATCAGCCTGCTGCCCTCCAGAGATAACTGATTGTGGAGTAAACACTTCACCCCTCAGGAGAAAGAGGCTAAGTCCAAACTTTACTAACTGTATGAACACATTACTTTAGCACTTGGAGCCTCAGTTTCTTCATCTGTAAAGTGGCTATAATGTTTCAATGAGTTCTTGAAGGTTAAAGAAGGTAACACTTATAAAGCACTGAATCAGTTTATTAGAAGTTTGGTACCAAGTAGGCACATGATAAATGTTAGCTTTTATTCTTACCTATTTATTGAATTTGAGACATCTTACCTTTCGGATGCGCTTCAGACACATTGAGAAGTCGTGTGCACGTTGTTAAACAAGTACTCTTAATCCTGTCTCCAAAATAATGCCTGAGGTCCATCCATTGTCTCCATTTCACGGAGGCTTCATTATGTCTGTCCACTGTGGTAGCTTCCCATGGCCCTGCTGACCTCCCTGCCACCAACCCACCACACAGCAGCCGTAAGGAGGGACCTCTTTAAGACCTAACAGTAGGCCTGTCACTCCCATCCGAAAACCCTTCAAGGGTTTCCATTCCGAATGCCTTAATAGGGCCCCCAAGTCTTGCAGGCCTTGGCCCTCACTCACGTTTGCATCTGTATCCCAGTCACCAAGCTGGAGCTGCATGGGCCACTCTTAGTCCCACTGCCCAGACAAGATGTGTCCCAGCGCCTGTGTTTTTCATGTTTCTTGCAGAGCCCTTAGCACAGCTGCCACTGAGTTGTGTTACCATTGGTTTCATTTCTGTTTCCACTGGGTTTTACATTTCATGAGGGCAGGGACCCTGTCTCTTCCTCACTGCTAATTCCTTGGCATCTAGCATAGAGAGGATGCTTGGTAAACATTTGTGTCAAGGAAGGTCAGTATGCTTATTAAGGGTCATGTTGATACCTGTCAGTGGCTCTTACGTACTTGATACGTTGTTGTGTTCTGTATTTGTGCAACCATAACCACTCACTTCTTTCTTCTTTTGTAGGAAAAATACCTAGAAGCTATCAAAATATTTTCTGGTCCATTAAAAGGAATAGACCTGGGTACGTCCCTGACGCTGACTCATTACCTGCCATTTCTTTCTGAGATAGGCCCCAGCATCTCCAATTAGAATCCATAAAGACTGCCCTAAATTAAACCGTAAAACGAATGTTTCATCAGCATAGATGCATTTTCAAAATGTTTTCTGTTATACTTTTCACGCCCCACAAATGTAGCCGGACATGGTTTTCATGTCGAATAACCTTGAATTCCTTGCAGTAGAAGAAGCAGGTGAGCAGAGGGACCGACAGGTTTTGCCGCAGTCCTGGAGCCTTAACTCTGGCTCTGCCGCATGTGACCCCGTCATGGGAGAGGCCTAAGGACGCTGGTGGGCCTGCGTTGCCGGCCTGTTCATGCTCCTTTTCTGGACAGACACCAGTATTCTGTTTCAAAATCTGTACCGCTCCTACAGTAGAGACAATAGATTGTCTGGCCTCATAATGCTTTTTTTTTGGCGGGGGCGGTGAGGGGAGGTGTAGTTCCCTGGCTGGGAATCGAACCCAGACCACAGCGTTGAGAGCACCGAAGCCTAGCCACTACACCACCAGGGAACTCCCTGGCCTCAGTGCTTTAATGTGTGCCTCTTAGATTTGTATTAGGTGTTTTTTTTTTCTTTTTTATGCGTAGTCACCAGTGATCATACTCTTAATATGTCTTCATTGGGTGGTAGTAAATCTTAATGGCTGATGGAAATATATTTTGCTTCTTTCCTTCCAGTTTTAATTTATTCAGAAATTCTGGTGTTAGTGCAGGTTCTCACCAAAATTCCAAGGCAAGATATGGTTGTTTGCGGTCGGTGACCTGGGAGGTTCCCTTTCATGCGTGTCCGTGCTAATGCAGCTGCCTTCTTGTTGTCTTGTTCACATAGCTGTGCGGCCCCACTCTGCCCCCGAGTATAAGGACGAGACCATGACGGTTTTCCAGATCCCCATATACAGTGAGTATAGCAGCCGCATTGCCTATGGGGTAGGCGCCACAAGCCCGGCGAGGAGAGCGTGGGTGAAAATAGGAACCGCTTGAATCCGGGCTCTGTGGACCCGGGTTGGTGGTGTGAGCATGACTAGGAAATTCATCTGGGGAATGAAGGTATGGTCTTAAGGAACGCATAAGCTCAGGGACAGGTGTGTTTAACTGAGGCGTAATGATGGGGACTACATTCTGGAATATCGCATAAGGAGCACCGTCAGAAAATACGTGGCTCTGAGATTTGCACATTTACTGCTCCGGGTTTATTTGCCGCAGACAGTAAGTACCCTCCCAAATGCTCATGTTCTGAAGAGGGTTGCACTGAAAACTGTTTTTTGTAAACCCTGATAACAGCAACCGAATAGAAGTGCTGTTAGGAGGTCAGAAGGTCACAGGGACCTTCTCAGGTCCCAGGGCCAGGTGATGGGGCTTTGACCTAGGGAGAGACAGTCTGCATGTCAGGCCCTGCCAGGACAGTGTCCTCCTTGAATCTGACCACACACACTCCGTGTTGGGTTTTACTGGCTGCCAGGACAGTACAGAGCAGTACAGACATATCCTTGGCATCCTGACTCGTGTGAAGGCTACCACGTGTGCAAGGGTACACATGTGAGCCCCCCGAGTTGAGCAGAAATGTAAAGATGAGTAAGACATACACGGGGCCCAGGGACCAGGCCGAGAGGTGACTCGTGCTGACTTACGGGGCGTCCTGGCCTTCCCACGTGTGAGCACCTGGGCTCTGGCTGGGAGCTCCCCTCGCATGACGTGTAATTAGAGTGTTTCCTGCCCAACCAGGCGAGCAGAGGTGTGACGAGCAGCAGCCCCCACAGAGTCCAGAGAGGCTCAGCCCAGAGCCGTCTTCAGACTCAGGATCTGAGAACCCGCAGCACCTTCCAGACGGTAATGAAATGCTAGCGACACAAACAGTGCACTCTCAGGGCAATTGTCTTCTCAGCCCGTTGCCTCTTAATGCTCCGAATTGGAAGCCTCATCGTAAGAGGCTGTGTGTGTAAACAGACACTCTTTGCTCGGCCTGGTAGGACCTGGCCTGTGGGGGGCGTGACAACACCTGTGGTGAAGGTGGCGGCTTGGGCCTTCAAGGGCCGATCCGCAGCCCCTGTGGGCCCAGACTTTGTGTTCAGTTCACCCAGAGGAGCGCAGGGCCTGGCGGGTTGAGTCACACAGTGGCTTTTGTGTTTTTCATTCATGTAACGCGGAAACGAGGGCTGCTAAGCGGACGAACAGTCGTATTGATGAGCAGATCGGCACCTTATCTTTCAGAGTGACAGCCTACTGGGACACGGAGCTGCAATTCCCAGAGTAGATGGGGCAGAGGAATTGGATCCTGTTGTCCAGTGTGGGGCAGGGCTTGAGAAGTGCCACTTTCTGCTCTGACGTCGTGTCTGTCTCATGGCCGAGGAGAGGCCGACCCTGCGAGCATCCTCTTTGGATGGGCCGGGCAAAGACTGACACCGGCCTGCTCCATGGCCATTTAGCTTTTGTGTGATTTCACAGATTCTGGCTTTTAAAGCACCTTACTATACAATTTGGTTTTTTCCCTCTTCTCGCTTTCTAGGGAAAGTGCATCATATCTTACACTTTTTGGTGGCCATTGTGAAGCATTTCTGCTTGGAGTTTTGCATTTTCCATTTACTCAGATTTCAGCACAAGTAGGAAAACAACGGGTCTTCCCGAGAAAGAACAGCAGTGCCTTCTTCAGCCTTTGTGTTGGAACACTTGTGTCTGTGTCATTTTGTGGAAAGGAGGTATCAGGTGATCCTCGATCTGCGAAGCATATAAACCTTCATCCTTCCTTGTCTTAATCAGGTTTCTTTCTTCACAGGTGTCAGCCAGAGAAGAGGTGGCCGGGACCCCTCCTTGGTCGTAGCTTTCGTCTGCAAGGTAAGCGAGCCCATGTGTGGTGGCCTTGGCTTAGCTCTTCCAGCCATTCCCAGGCCGCAGCTCCCAAGTCCCCTGTACTAGGAAGAAACACAGATACCCTGTTTCTCATCGTGCCACCTGCACTGTTACATACACCCAGACTCTCTTCCAGCATTCTGTGAGTCTACCTGTATAGCATTCTGTCCTATTTGGCTATGTTCGGTCCTCTTAGACTTCAGAACTAGTTATAGGCTCACTTTCTGAAGTTGAACGGTTTTTTTCAGAGAAAGCTCTGTTTCTTTCAAATGAAGCAGGCCTTTATTCACACTCCCCCAACTGTTTTAGTTTCTATCATGTAAGTATACTAACACCAGCTTTCGTATTGGCTAGCACTCACAAAGGCCTGGAGAGGCAAATCCAAAGTTGTCAGATTCTGTGAGAATCTTATTACAGTAGGTATTACTCAGATCTGACTAATGGCCTATTGTTAATAGGCCTCTGCATTAAAATTTTATTATAACATATAACCTACAACAAACATTTTTGTCTAAATCTGTGGTCAAAGTATATTTTTGTGGGCTTTGATTTTTTTTTTTTTTTTAAAGAAGTGATGTTGATTTTAAAATATATTTGTAAATCATCCAGATTCTAACACCAAGAAGTGACAGGTCAGTAGTAATATTAGTTATTAGTTGCAAGGTCATTGTCAATATCACTAGTCAATTTATTTGAACAAAAATAGTAATGTTTATAAAAGTAAGTACTACTGATGATAGGGTTATTACTTATATACAAGGCCTGAAAATTAAGTTTGAGAACTCAACCCAGGAAAAGTGCTACATACCTCATTGCTGACTATCACTATGGTCACCTTCGAAGTACTCCCCTTGGGAAGCTAATGCACCAATGCCAGGGCCTAGTTCACCCTTCAAAGCAGTTTTGGAACTCTTTTTCTGGAGTGGCCATCAGAGCTGTGGTCGTAACCTTGCTAAGGTTGTGACACCTTACCAAGTTGTTGGTACAGTGCTGCCAACGTAAGTGCACAGTGGCAAGTTCACAAACTTAATGGTCAGATTTTGGGCTCTTATTATGAGTGAAATGTGCAGATCTCAAAAACATTGGGACAAATTTTTAAGTACAGTATGATGATTATGAGGATTTGTGACAGGATTGTTGTCTTCCCTTCTAATAACAGTGTGTTGGGAATTTGTTCTTATAACTTTTCTCTAGTATGAAAGTAACAACATTATGTTGCCAAATATGTGAAAAATAGGGGAGAAAAACCATCCACACTTTTACTGCACTATCACTGTCATTGCAATATTGTATCACACAGTGATGTGTATGGTCATTTCTCTGTTAGATGACATTCTGCTGCTGCTCCTTCAGCTATTAATGAGCCTGTGCAGGATAATGAAACTGAACAGTGCTTCTCCTCAAGGATACATGAAGGATACGTTTTATCTGCTATGGAAATGCGTTACACTTTATTATATTTATAAAGAGTTAATGTTGGGAAGTAAAGCACTGCATTTTTGAGTCATTCCATTTTTATTACCAAAGCATCTCAAAATAAATGACTTCCTCAGAATACCAGACTCGAATGCAGTGACCTAACCTATAAGTGAATGAATTGTAAGGAAGTAACAATAATTAAGAAGTAAAATCAGAATGATGCACTTGAAAGGAAATTGATTAAAACTAAGCTTGTGCATTAGTCAGTGAAGTTACGTGGAAGTTCTCTTTGTTACAGCTTCACCTCAAGAAAGGAAACTTCTTGGTGCTCAAAGCAAAGGAGCTGGGCCTCCCAGTGTGAGTGGGGCGTCGGGAGCACCACTGGGGACTCAGGTACACTTTTGTTCACGAAGCCCCCGGTCTCACAGAGGGGCTTGCCTCTTGGTTTCAGTGGGACAGCTGCCATCGCTCCCATCATTGCTGCTGTCAAGGACGGGAAAAGTGTCACTTACGAGGGAAGAGAGGTGAGATGCCCCGTTTCCGTAAGTGTCAGCACTTAGAGACATGGGACAGAGTTGTCGTCGAGCTCTGGCCCTGTGGACACCACTCTTGAGGGAAGTGAAACAGCTTTGCATTTCATCACTGGGCTGAGTGATAAAATGGGGCCACTTATCTAGACTTGTCCCTGCATGTCAGCACCAGCTGCAGTGGGGCTTTTCTGTGGATTGTCCACTTAGGATCTGGGGGTTCTCCTCCTAATAGGATGGGTACCTTCCCTTGTCCTTGAGCTTGGGGAAGATTCCAGAAGGATGGGCTTTGGGCACATGGCCCAAAATAATGCCACCATGTTCTCCACTGAGATGTTTTCTCTGGTGCCTAAGGATTTTGGGACCCATGGCCGCACACCCGAGAGGACTGTGTGCCGTGCCTGGCTTCTGGCCGCTCTAGGCTGGAAAGGCCCCTGCGAGCCAGCCGCCTGCCCACGTGTGAGCCGAAAGAGCAGGCCCCCTACGCTGGCTTCGTGCTCGCTCAGTAGAGCTCACCTCACGTTAGCCGTGGACCAGAAGGTCGTTGGGTGTGTTCGCCGAGCTGTGACTGCTCTGGGAGCGCATCCCGACCCCATTGATTCTGCAGATTTTGCCGGAAGAGATCTGCACGCCCCCGGATCCCGGTCTTGCTTTTGTGGTGGTCGAATGTCCACACGAGGGATTCATTGCTCCCCTCTGTGAGAATGCCGCCTTCGAGAGGTAACAGCGGGTTCCGGGGTGGGAGGCAGGAGCTGACGTGCTGACGACGCCCCGCGGCCCTGCGGGCACCCCCTCACCTGGGGCTGCTCCTGGGGAAGCCCGCTGTGTGGACCTGAGCAGTAGCTGGGCCTGAGTCCGTTCTCCCCGTCCTCCAAAACCGTTGGCCCGTTTTGCAGTGCGCTTGAGTCCTGGGTAGAACCTTTGACCTGCCTTTCTGTGTTTTGATTTCTCTCCCATTCCTAATGGTTTACTCTATCTATCTGTCTATCTGTCTGTCTATCTATCGATCTGTCGTTCCTATTTTTTATTTAGCTACACTTTTTCAGTTGTTGGTTTGTTCTGCTTAACACAGCAAATACTTTGGGTCAGCTTTTCCTCTTTTCACTTGAGAGTGTTTGAAGTCCTTCCCGAGGTCCGCTTTCCTCTCATTGGGTGAATTTGGGCCGGCTGGTGGTGCGGGCTTTGTGTTCTCATCCCAGCACAGGCAGCAGGGCCACTTCAGGTCACTGTCACCAGTGTGAGCTGAGAGCCACGGGCACTGACGTGCTGCCGGCAGGTTTACAGACCTGCCTCTGACCTCCCCTGGGCGTGTGTTTCGGAATGGGGGGTGCGGTGTCAATAAAAACAGCCACTGCGTGTGTTCTTAGGGGATTTGGAAGGAAGCCCCCCAGTGTGTTAGGAAGCAGCTGTTTCACTGGGAGTTGGAATCACCGATGATTTTAATTTCCCAACCCCATGTCTCAGGTTCTCTGGAAGCCAGGTGCCGAGGCGGGATGGGCCGCGCAGGAGATTTACTGGGGGGAACAGTGGTGAAAGATAAAGGAGAGGGGCGCCGAGGGAGGCTCTGCAGGCCTGCGCCCTGTGAAGGGAGGGGCAGGCGGAGCCCCGGCCTGTAGCCTGGCCCTGAGGAGGACTCATGCAGGTCCGGAGCTCACTCAGCAGGAGCCAGGGGTCAGCGCTGGGCTCTGTCCTGCTCGGGCACCCTGGGAGCGACCGGGGATCTCCTGGCCTAGACGTAGAGGCTGTGTGCTCACTGCTGTCCCCCAGGGAACTGAGTGGTGCTCCGCCTGGCGGCCCAGTCCCATGTGTTCATGTCCTGAGTTTGTGTCGCTTCCTCCCCAGGTACCAAGGAAAGGCTGACACCCCTGTGGCCTTGGTGGCTCACATGGCCCCGGAGTGCGTGCTTGCGGACAGCAGGTACCAGCAGTGGATGGAGAGGTACGGAGCTTTGGCTTCGGGTTGTGTGTGGGACACATCTTCCACCCCTCGTCCCCTCTCCCACTCTTATTACCACACCTGCCTAAACTCCCTTCTGAGCATCCCTCCACTTGGTGACACAACCACATGCTCACGTCCCATTCGTGGGGCTCCGTGTAGCCGTGTCATCAGCTTGCACCTCTGCCCTCAGCGTCTGAACAAATTCTGCCTTTGTGTTGGCGACTCTGTGCATATCCTAAAGGGACATGCAAGTGTGAAATAATAGCTTTGGTTTCTTAAACACCCACCATGTGTCAGGCGGCATGTTAAATATTCTGCAGTTCATCTCGTTTTTCTGTAGTCTTCCCAGCAACCCTGTCAGGCAGTGAGGAGGTCTACCAAAACTGAGTGACGTAGGGTAGAGGTCCCCTTTTCTGTTGGCGTCACTGGCTGGCCACACCAGGTGGAGGGGGATGCTCTGCATTGAATTCTCAGCACATAGTGATGTTGGGTGGCCAGTCAGCGTCCCCAGTCCGTGTTATTCCAGGGCATCTCCCTTCATCTCTGTCCTCATCAGCCCTGGCAACCTCTTACTCCTCAGTTCCTCTAGGTCTGAGTCTTAATGTGCACCAGCTGCCTTACCTCATTTCCTTTCCTTAGGCTTTTTCTTTTACCCCGTACTCCACTTTATCTCCAGTCTACAGCTGTACTCTCTCCAAAGGTGCTTGAGTTTGGAGAGAACACTAGACTTTGAGACAGAAGAAGTAGGATTATGTTTGGCCGTTTATGCTATCTTTCTGGACAGGTCACTTACTCTCTTTAAACATTTCTGTCTGCACTGTCGCTCTGCTCTCCAGCGCTACCCCTGAGGTGGCAGTATTCCCTAAGGGACCCTGTGAATGTGCAGTCTACGAGGTCGGACAGTTAACTTCACAGAGTCATCCTAGAAAAAGTGCTGCATACCTCATTGCTGAGTATCACTGCGAAGTACTCCCCGTGGGAAGCTATGTACCGACGCCAGCGCCTAGTCCTCCCTTCAAAGCAATTTTGGAACTCTTTCTAGAATGGCCTGTCATCATGCCAAAATTAAGTTCACGAACTTGCCACCAGGCGCTTACATTGGCAAAGTAGTTCCCATACAAACAAAAGATTTCCAAAATTGCTTTGAAGGGTGGCCTAGGCGCTGGCACCTGTACATGGCTTCCCAAGGGGAGTACTTCGCAGGTGACCGTAGTGATACTCAGCAATGAGGCATGTAGCACTTTTTCTAGGACGAGTTCACAAAATCAGCTGTCTGACCTCGTATTTCATCTTAGGTTTGGATCTGACACCCAGCACCTGATCCTGAATGAGAATTGCACATCAGTTCACAACCTCCGCAGCCACAAGATTCAAACTCAGCTCAACCTCATCCACCCTGACATCTTCCCCCGACTCGCTAGCCTCCGCAGTAAGGTAGTGTCACAGCACGGTCTCTGCTGGCCTGGTCCCCGCACTTTTCTTTCTGTCCACAGAGCGTATTTCTGTCTCTTTCAGGAAGAACAAGCCGCCTTCTCGGTGCCCACAGTCCGTGGCGAATGCCTCCTCAAGTACCAGCTCCGTCCACGCAGGGAGTGGCAGAGGTCTGTGATCCTGAGCCTGTGGGGTGGACGGGGTCAGGGGTGGCAAGTTTTGTGTGTGTGTGTGTGAAGGGCCAGGTAGTAACTATTTCAGGCTTTGCAAGCCATGTGGTCTCTGTCACTGTCACCATGACTCCACTGTCACTGCAGTGTGAGTGTCCAGGCCAGCTGGGGACTCACTTGGAATAACTACTCAGGACACAAAAGTTTAGTCAAGAGGGAGAAGGAGAGGCCGTCTTGAAGGAAGAGACCTCCCGAGGCTCTCTTCTCCGCCTTTTTATTTAGAAGGCTTAACAGGAAGTTGGCAAAGGGCCTAGCTGACGTAGGAGAAAAGGGGATTATGGGACTGTGTGCAGACAAGCGTGCCCGCAGAGTTAACTAGTAATAGGTGGTCTGAGTTAATGTTCAAGCCAGGGGGATTAAGGATAGGGCAAGTAGAGTTTAATCAGATTATTCCTTAGCTGGCACCCACATCGTATTCACATACATTCTTTCCATATTTGTGTGGAATTCCATCAATCCATTACCAGCTGTTTGCAGCCAGAGAACCTTCAGTCCCTGCGTTTGTGTCAGGATCCAGTCAGCACACACGCATTCATCAGGAGGTGGGGGCCTTACAGATTCCTTAGTCCGTCCACATGAGGTTGTGGACTGGGCTCGGGGCATCCTGCACCGCAGCACACAGGAGCCAGAGGCAGGGTGCAAATGAGTGGGTGCCCTATACAGTAGACTCTCCGTTAACCGGAGCTCAAGCAACCGACACTCTCAAGCAACCGGCAAAAGCTTTTGCCGGTTGCTTCAGTTCCAGTTCTAGATGGGGATATTTGTTCATTTGAGACATTTCCAAGTTTTTGCCGTTTCACTGAAACATTGTGTATATGTAAATCTTTGAGTGGAACCCGGTTCCCTTAGAGTAATTCTTAGACGCGAGATTACTGAGTAGAAGTTGACACTTCCAAAGGCCCTGGATAAACGTAACTCGTGGTCTGCAAAGGCCCTACTGGTTTATACTCCAGCCAGAAACGTGACAAGTGCTCACTACCTCACCTCTTTAATTTAAGATCCGAATCTTGAGACTTGAAGTTTTCTATCAACTTCACAGTGTCTGCACTGGAATCGACCATGCTCTAGCCTGTTACAGGATGCTGTGTCCTGCTGTGTGGAGTAGTTAGGGCTTTTTAGGAGGCTATGTGGCAGCATGCCTGGGGCCCTTAGACAACGTCTAGGGGTTCCCAGATGTACCTTCTACCTGTGAAAAATTACAGTTCTCAAACCTGCTGAATTAGAATCTTAGAATCTTGAGAGTTAGCCTGGGCCTCACTTCATGAACTCCCATGTGATTTTAGGGCTCAGTCAGGTTGATCCAGGGCGTGCTGCTCAATGTACTCAGATCAGCACATAGCATTATTAAGGGGCCTTGCTAGAAACATAGAGTCTCAGGCTGCCCCTCAGAGCTGCAGCCCTGCCTTTCAACAGGGTCCCCAGGTGACTGGCTTGACTGGCTGTGTGCCTGTTAACTTTAAGAGCCACTGTCCTCTGCTGGGTTCGTCCCCTCCTGTCCCCCAGCCCCAGCAGGGAAGCTAGATGCTACTGATGTCTGGTTCGTGGAGGTCAGGGATGGCTGCACAGGACCTTGCCTCTGGCCTCCCCAGTGTCAGTGAGACCTAGGTTGTCAGGCTTTGCTGGGAGACATTCTGAGAAGCCAGAGCCACCAGGATTCGCTCTGAGATCCCCTGAGGTGGGACAAGTGGCACAAGGCAGGAGACAGCACTGCTTGAGCTCTAAGCCGCTCAGTCTGCACTCTGGATTTGAAAGAACTTTCTGCAGGTTGTGTCCATGAATCAATTCGGGATCTCCAAACTGATGTTTGCTTGTGGCCTCCTTTGTCACCTGAAATACTTTTCTCCCTGCAGGGATGCCCTTATTACTTGCAATCCTGATGAATTCATAGCTGAGGCCCTGGAGATCCCCAATTTCCAAGAGAGCGTGCAGAAATATAGAAAGACCGCTCAGGATGGCCCCGCCCTGGCAGGTGAGTGACAGACGCAGGCAGCCCTTCTCCCTGGCTGTTGCCTTCCAGCAGGTTCTCTTAGCACCTGAGTGTCAGCAGGGCTCCGTCTGACCCAATGTGCTTATGCGATTCTGTGCTTCTCTCATCTCTATTTGAAAGCACCTGTGCCTGCCCCTCCCCCAGACCAGTGAGATTGGGGTGCTTGGTGGTGGCGCCCAGGAATTCCTTACAAGGCACTCATTGCAGGCTGTGGTGCTGGCAATGCCTGTGAGGCCTGGAAGAACCTTGAACTGGCCCTCGGCCACCTTGGGATCTAGTCCTGGCTTTGCTAGTAAGGAGCCATGGAAGATGCTGGCCATGCCCCTCGTATTATTGGGCCTTGGTTGCCCCACAGGGAAAATAGTTGGGGGACTCCATGACCTCTGTGTTGGTGGTTGGTTTTTCCAGTGTCCTTTTCAACCAGTGACAGAAGTAGAGAGTGCTGGTGTGGAGAAGAGTTTGAGGTTGGCATCTAGTCAGCCCCAGGCGAGCGGAAACCTCTGCTCCTCTTACCACGGCCTCACATGCCTTTGGTCTGTGACTGGATTTCTGGCTGGTACGGGTGAAGAACTGCTGAGACCATGCCTGCACGTGTGGGCCTGGTATACCTGGTGAATCTGTGGAAGGACACAGGAGTCACAGCCATCAGGTCTGGATTTGAGTCCAGGCCCTGCCTTGTCCACTCTGGACAGCGGATCCCTTAGCCCATTTCGTCCCCTAGAACCGAGGTGTTGCAGGGCTGAGCTCACACAGGAAGCGAGGCCTGGTGGTCGGCTGGGTGCCAGGTGACACCAGCCCCTTGAGGTAATGCTGAGACTAAGCCTAAGGAAGTCCCTTTTGTCAACAAAAAGGCTTAGAGCAATTCCTTTGAAGAAAGACCTATGGAATCAATTTGTTCTCTCTCCCAGAAAGACAGTCCTTTACCCACGGACTGCCTGCGACCCCTCTCACCGAGGCCTTACGTGAGGGCCTTTGCCCTGGGGGCCCTCCAGCCCCGCTGGGAAGCTGGACTTCCTCTTCTCAGGGCTGGATGCCGGTTCACATTCGACCCAAAGAAGTAAACTCTTTTATATGCATTTTTCCACAGAGAAAAAAAGCCAGTATCCAGAAATCATCTTCCTGGGAACCGGGTCCGCCATCCCGATGAAGATCCGGAACGTCAGCTCCACACTCGTCAACATAAGGTACCACTGCTTGCCCAGGAACGTCCGTCACCCGGGAGCACGCTGACGTTCCAAACCAAGGTTCTGCTCCGGGCACCCAGCTGAGCTGAAAAGACAACAGTGTAGGACCCTGTCAGCGTGTCGTCTGGCTGGCTGGCGTGGCCCTGTGTCGTCCCCAAGGGAAAGAGTGGGCCTCCATGCATTTCATAGCCTCAGTCACTTCCTTAGACCCCGGGGAGTCACCAAAAGTCGTCACCCAGTATGTTTTTTGATAAAAATAGCTGATTCTACTGTTTGTCATGCAGCTTGCTAAGAGATTACCCCACTTAATTTTCACATTGATCCTATGAAATAGTGACTAACTGCCCATTTTATTGATGAGTAAACGGAGGCTCCGAGAGGTTACGTGGCTGTGGCTCCCTCAGCGGGTACGTGGCCGATCCAAGTGTGAATCAGTGTCTTCATTGCTACATTGGGTCGTTCCCCAGCTCCACCTGCTGATACCTGAGAGCCTGTGGGTGTTTGCATTCATTCTGCGTTCAGCCCCTTTTTTAGATGAATCTCTTGAGTTTCCCTGGTGTCATTTGTCTGGGGAGAGATTAAACAGGGGCCCTCTGAAATGTTGCTGGTGTCCATGCGAAGAAGGTGACACCGAAGACCCAGGCTTTAAACTTTTGCTTTGACACCTTAGATGCAACCAAGTAACGCAGTAGATGTGCGCGTGGTTATAAGGTGCACCCTGATAGCAGAAACACGTGTAAGCCCCTCTGAGAAACAGTGTGGAAGATGATGGAAGACACAGAAGCCACTGCTGCCTTCTGTTCTCTCTGAAGTGACAGCCCTCGGAGCTGTCACAGGTCCTTCCCGTCAGTGACGAATGCCTTGCTCCTGTCGACAGCTCTGACAAGTCTCTGCTGCTGGACTGCGGTGAAGGCACGTTTGGGCAGCTGTGTCGTCACTACGGGGACGACGTGGACAGGGTCCTGGGCACGCTCGCTGCTGTGTTCGTGTCCCACCTGCACGCGGATCACCACACAGTGAGTGCTGGGGGAGCCTGGTGTTTCAGCTCTCGGTCAGCAGCGGCCCTTCCCCGCAGCCCAGAACAGTAGCTCCGCCCGGTAATAACGTCTCGTCCTGCTGTGTGCTTTGCTGTCACGGAGCAGGAGGGGTTTTGTCTCCAATCTTGCCTTCTCGCTCCGCCTGCTCGGAGGAGACTTCAGCCAGAGGCAGGCGACTTGGTCCTCTAGGGCAGCTGTGTCCCCCGGCCACTGCGCTCTCTTTCCTGGCCACATTGTGACATTTCAGGGCCATGGGTCAGCATGTGCCACCCGCCAACGATGGTACTTGTTAGAGGATGTGGCTGGTAGAGGGTTAAGGACCACTGTGCCACGAGGACCCCAGGACTCCAGGACCCCACCCTGGGGTAGAGTGTGGACGGGTCTGATCCATGTCTCCTTCTTCCTCCCCAGGGCTTGTTAAACATCCTGCTGCAGAGGGAACGAGCTCTGGTGAGCACGGCACCTGCCATCATGGCCACTTGGGCTTCCTTGGATTGCACGTCATCAGCCCCTCCCCCCACGCCCCCGCCCCCGCCCTGCCACGCTGTTTCCGTGGCATGTCTGCCGTGAGTCAGCGCTGCCTCTGCTGTTTCAGGAGTCACTGGGAAAGCCCCTCCGCCCTTTGCTGGTCGTCGCCCCAACCCAGCTGAGGCCCTGGCTGCAGCAGTACCACAACCAGTGCCAGCGGGTCCTGCAGCACGTCTGGTGAGCCCGGCAGCCACCCGCCCGGCTGTCATTGTCCTCTCCTGCTGCCCAAGCTCAGGGCAGACCTGGGATGGCACTGGCATCTCCTATCAACTGGGCCCCAGTGGCAGACCCGGGGAGAGAGGCTCGGGCTTAGGTAGTTTCCCACTGCTGTGTGTGTTCTCTGATGCATTCCCGCTTGGCCCTCATCTCGGGTCCATTCTGGTTTCTAGACTTTTGCCAGCACTTGCAGGGCCATGTGCCTGAAAGGTGGCAAGCACAGAGCCCAGGTGGACGAAAGGTGGGAGGTGGCCCCATCGTCACCTCACGGGAGGGTGTCCCTCTGCCAGCAGCCCTCCACAGCCACTTGGGAAGGACTGCTGGGGGTCAGCCGTGGGCTGCTCACCTACCACGTCTCTTTCAGTGGCCTGGGGATTGGGCTTGGCTCTTTTTAAATGACTGTCCTTCCCCCAGCCTTAGTGACTGATTGAAATTGTCTTTTTTTGTTATTTTACATACGATATAAACACTTTATTAACAGTTGAAGATTTTTTGTTTGCAATTGTGCTCCTTTATAATAATCATTTGGGGGCTTTCCAGCCAGACTTACACTTTTATTCAAGTTGAGGGTTTTTTCCCACATCTGTTGAAATGTTCCATTTCTCACAGTCTGATTCCCGCCAAATGCCTTCAGAAAGGAGCAGACGTCTCCAGCGCCGACATGGAAAGGTTGATTCGTTTGCTGCTGGGAGCGTGTGATCTGGAAGAGGTAAGGGGGGCCCGCAGGTGGGGCGAGGAGGGGAGGTGGGGGCACGCGGCTCAGAGCCCCCTGCTCCCTCAGTTTCAGACCTGCCTGGTCCGGCACTGCAAGCACGCTTTTGGCTGTGCGCTAGTCCACACATCTGGCTGGAAACTGGTGTATTCAGGGGACACCATGCCCTGCGAGGCGCTGGTCCGCATGGGTGAGTATAGCCACTCTGGCCCCACTGGACAGCTTCTGGTTGTCATCCTCACATGCAGACCTGCCACAGGCCCAGGGGAGGGACAAAGGGCCCAGTGCTTCTCCCATGGAGGGCCCTGCGTAACTAATGCCTGAGCTTGTCTAGGGAAAGACGCCACCCTCCTGATCCATGAGGCCACACTGGAGGACGGGCTGGAGGAGGAAGCCGTGGACAAGACACACAGGTAGCCGAGCACGCCTCACCCACGCCCTCCCCTGCTGTGACACTCGTGCAGCCTGGCGTCAGTCCTGCTGGGAAAGACGGTGCCCCCGGTGATGTGGGGCCAGCCTGCTTCCCCACCACGGGGCAGCTGTTCACTTCTGGTCCTTCTGCCTTTATTTCTGTATAGCTCTCTCGGCAGTGCTCTGTGGGGAGGCACGGCTTTTGAGAAAATGGGAAATACGAGGGCTGTCGGAAAGTACCCAGCCATGTAATATGAAAAATAGAGGCATTTATGGCTGGATTTTTTCTGACAGCTCCTGCGTGCTAGAATCAATCAATCAGGGAGCTGCCAGGGGAGGTGGGGGGCCAGGGCCGGTGGTGGCCTGCCGTCCTGCATCGCCCCTTTGATGCAGCAGCAGCCTGATGCCACCCTGTTTGTAGCACCACATCCCAGGCCATCGGCGTAGGCATGCGCATGAACGCCGGCTTCATCATGCTCAACCACTTCAGCCAGCGCTATGCCAAGATCCCCCTCTTCAGCCCTGACTTCAACGAGAAGGTCGGAATCGCCTTCGACCACATGAAGGTGCGTGTGGGGCACAAGCTGTGGGGGGTGAGGCGAGGCAGAGGCGGGGCCACATCCACATGGGGTGGTCAGGCTCAGGGCCACCCAGGGGGAGGATGTGTCACCCTGTCACAACCCCTGCTGGGTTTGAAGGGGAGCCCTCCCTTCTAGACAGATGTCAGCATCAGGCTGCTGGTCCCACCTTCACATCCTTGGAGCCTGACCACAGTCTGGAGACAGGCGTCCTCCTCGGATGAGCAGAGCAGCCAGGCCTAGGATGAAGGGGCTGGGCATGGGCTGGGCATGTTTGTGAGGAGCTGGACTTTCAATGCAGAAGCCTGGACTTTCTGAGACCCCTTAGGCCGCTGTGGGGAGGCTGCGGCCGTCCTTTAGAGCTGTGTACCTCTCTCTGTGGCATTTTCTGTTCTTTTCTTTTTCTGGCTGTGGTCTGCTGATGCCAGAGCAGGGGTGTCCAACCTCTTGGCTTCCCTGGGCCACATTGGGAGAATTATCTTGAACCACACATAGAATATACTGACACTAATGACAGCTGATGAGCTAAAAAAAAGGTCCGTGCATGATTTCCGTAATGTTTTAAGAAAGTTTATGGATTTTTGTTGGGCTGCGTTCAAAGCCGTCCTGGGCCGCGTGTGGCCCCCAGGCCGTGGGCTAGACAGGCTTGCTGTAGGTTTGCAACACGGGAGCTCCTGCTTGCCCTGTGAGCACACGTTCTCCTCCTTCCCAAGCCTGCCCCCACCCAGCACCTCTGGGGCGGGTCCCCTGACTTGTCTTGCCTTCCAGGTCTGCTTTGGAGACTTCCCCACGGTGCCCCAGCTGACGGCCCCGCTGAAAGCCCTGTTTGCGGGCGACATCGAAGAGATGGAGGAGCGCCGGGAGAAGCGGGAGCTGAGGCTGGTGCGGGCGGCCCTGCTGTCCCGGGAGGAGGCAGGTGGCCCTGCGGACAGTGAGCCCCAGCAGAAACGGGCCCGTGCAGAGGGCCCTCAGAGCCCACAGAGCAAGAAGGTCCGGGCGCAGTGACCATCCGGGAGTGACCCTGAACTCGGAAGGCGCACGTCCTCACCCAGTGTGCAGCTGTGCATTTGGGGGGAGGTCGCGGAGCAGGCGGGCGTCATGCTGCATCTGGGGCTCCTGGTGGGGACCGGCCTGCTGGGCACCTCCTACAACGGGTGCCCGGCAAAGCCAAGGACAGGAGGCTGCTGAAAGAAGGGCCACCTGGAATTTAGTGCCAGCTGATTTTTAAGGAAGTCACATGGAAAACGGCTCACCTGTGCCTCCAGCAGCCAAGTTACCCCCTCCGCATGCCAGAGGCCAGCCACGTCACGGGGAACACAGGGCCGTGGATCTGAAGTCTCGGTATCCAAGACTCAGTGACTCGTCTTCCAAAGGCACGGGACATAGCAGACGACGACATGTGGAGTCTGTGCTTTGCTTCGTCCTGGTGCCACCTCCACGCAGGAGTCCCCCTGTGCAGCGTGGCTGCTGCTGCGGGGAGCCCAGCGTGCCCTGGAGGCCGGCCCTGATGGCGGCGAGGGCCTCTGCGGCCTGTCCCCATGGGGTTCCCACCCTCGGGAGCCTCGTTTTTTGACGGAAGTCTTACTGGCTGACAGCAGTAGCCTGGGTTCAGGAGCCGGCGGGGCGAGCGGCGGTGCGGGAACGTGCAGCTGTCCTGCTGGCCTGGGGGCAGTGGGGGCAGTGGGGGCAGTGGGGGCAGTGGGTGTGCTCCTCCTGGGCAGTAAGAACAGTGAGAACCACCCGTCGCCCTTCAGAGTATTGGGAAATAGCACTGCGCTGGCTCCCTGCCTTCTTCATGAGATTTAACAACACTGAGGTTCGTGCTTGAAAATCGAGAGGATTTTTAAGGATAAATCTAATATTTATTAGTGTATTTCCCCCACCCAGGAGAATGCAGAAACGCTTTAGAACTCAGGCTTCCTCCTGAGGTGGCACCTGACCTTGCATCCCATGTCCCCACAAGTTTCTTATTAAAACACAACAGGCCACGCTCAGGGATAATAAATCTATTTTACTAAGATTACTTTTGACAACTATTTGTACATGTGTGTAACGGTACCCCCAACCCCCGGGCTCCATTACAAACTGGGTACCGAACTGCCCTTGCCAGGAAGTGAGCAAAGCTGTTAGCATCCGAAGTCCCCACATCCCCCCGTCTAGTAGGGTTATCTTACACCGCGTCGGGAAAAATAACTGAGCATTTAAATTTCTCATTGTACACCTGTACATCGGTTTAGACTGAATGGCTCAAATTAAACAAATATAGAGAGATTTTGTATATACAAATATTATATCCTGTATAGGTCTATTATATCTATTTTAAAAGGATAGAATTTGACTTTGCATGCACGACCCAAATCTGTCTCTCACCGCCTGAACCCCAGGGTGACGAGGGCTCCGCAGTCCCCCCGGCCCTCCTCCCCGAGAGCGGAAGGGACTTCAGGAGAAGGGAGGGACTCTGGTCAGCACGGCGCGCCTCACCACAGGCCCGAGGGCTCCGGCCGGGTTCTCCAAGCGCTGTCTGCCCTCCTCTGCGCGCTGCGGGTGACGGAGTTATTGCTGTTCACCTGGGACCCCCCGAAGACACGTGGGCCTGGACCTCGGCCGGGTGCCGCCAAGGACTGGAGGGTGTCTGGAGTGGGGCATGGGGGAGCCTCCAGACACCCTCAAGACCATGTTTTAATTCAGGAGTGAATCGATAAGGTGGCAATGGGAGTTTGCAGTCACGCGGTGGGAAAACGAAACTTAGGAAGGGAAACAGGTTTTGTTTTAAACCATTTACTCAGGAGCCCACGGATTAAGGGCAGCCTGAAAGGTTTCACGAGCGCCGCGCCGGCTTCCCAGTGCCGGAAGAGAGGCACCGCCTGGGATCCGGTCCCATTGGAAGCACGGGGCCCCCCACCCACTCCTCTTCTGCAGCCATTAAGCTGACACTGGGAGCATGGGTTCGCTGACAGTCTGGGTGGCAGCGCCCCCTCCCCCACCCCGCAGTCTGCAGGGGCTGTTTCCCACAGGCGAGCCCTCGGGCGGGCGGAGAGGGCTGTCGCTTGGCATGGAGTCTGAAAGTGGGTCAAAATAGGCACAAAGTCAAAAGGCAAAGGTCAAACAAAAGGCCATCGTCACCACCCAAAGGGAACTAAACCTGCACCACCGTTTGCCACACGGGCCAGAGATGACAGTTTTCTGCAAAGTCCCAGCCTGGCGAGGCAGTGACAGCAAAGAGCCCGGTGCTCCCAGCCCATGTCTGCACACGCGTGTCAGAGGGCGGTGCTCTCAGACTCCTCCTCCGAGTTCCTCTTCTCAGTCACTGAGTGTCGCCGCGCGTGCTCCAGGGGGCTCAGGCGCAGCGTCGACCCGAGGTCCACATGGATGGAGGGGACATCGAAGTGGACCAGATCTGGAAGTGGGTACAGAGGTGGCTGAGAAGGGTCTTCGGCTGCGGGGATGCCGACGGCAGGAGCTGCGGTCAGCAGCAGGACGCAGGGCACTGCCCACTGAGGGCTGGCCTGTCCGGGAGCAGACTGCAGTTTGGTCACGGGGTCACATTAGGGTCAGGCCACTTCGCTCCTACCATGCAAGCCCAAAGGACCGGCACTCAGGCCCTGCCCTGCCAGGGGTGCTCCTGGCCCACGAGGACAGCTCCCACGGGCTGCCCAATCACTGCCTCCCTGGCCAGTCACAAGGACAGCTTTTAGGGGACGCCAGGGTTGCGTTCATATCCCTCAAGTCTGTGGGGGCAGGGCACGAGGTAATGGGGAAACACCTCATGTTCTAAACCAGTGGGGGGGATTCCGAGATGCACTGTGCCCTCACTCTAAAACTGCAAACAGCACACTTGGGAAGGCTGGTGGAGGGCCTAGGGTCTCCCTCAGGGCCCTGGCAGCATCTGGAACAAACTGTTTGCTCTCCACCTGCAGGAAAACCCTGTCTCAGGTCGAGGCATGGCCTTCTTGGGGGCACCTAAGGGTCATTCTTTCTGGGAGGTGATCAGGAAGAGCACACCTGCGATCACAAGGCTCAGCATCTGTGGGACTGGGGGCGCCCGCGAGCCAGCAGCTCAGCCCACGGGTCCGCTATGGGGGTGGGGGCCTGGCACTGCTCTGCGCTGGGGAGGCTGAGGGGGTACAATGGATGGAGCTCCAACCCACGGACCCCGGTCCTTCCCTCTGTCACGTCACCCCAGGCCCTGGCTGGCTTAGTTGCTGCCTCCACTGAGCCTGGCTGTCCACCCGGGCCCTCGGTAGGGCCCTCAGCAGCGCCTGGCATGACGGAGGATGTGTGCCTTCGGGGGAGCAGCCCTAGACCAGCCCTGGGCGTGGGGGTGTTCATTAAAACAAACATTCAACTCCAAGTGGACAGACAGACATTTGGACACTGTCCTAAAAGACACTAGACAAACATGGACTCTCCAACAAAGGCCCTCCTTCCTCACCCCACCTCCGCACCATCCTCATTATGTCACTCCTGCCGCCTGACAGGGAGTCTGAGGCTCAGCTAGGACAGTGCCACTGGCTCCTCCTCCTGCCCCAGGGGACATCTGCAGGCCTGGGACGGGTGTCCTGTCTCACTTCCGGGCAGGTCCCCCACGGCCCAGTGGGAAGCTGCTCCTGGCTGGGGCCTGCCCTCCCCACGTGCCCTGCAGCAAAGCACTCCCTGGGGTGAGGCCCGACTCCGGCTTGGGCTGCAAGTCCCACCTCTGCCACGAGGGGGAGGATACACTCGGACACGTTTCTTACCTTCCCTGCGTCCCAGCAGTCAAGTGGGAACCACCACAGGAGAGGGACACACAGAGCAGGAAAGAACCCCCAGCCCAGAAGAGGAGCTAGCAATGAGCCACTCAGCTGTTACCCCAGCTGTTCCGGACCCCTGCAGGGGTGGCAACTCAGGTGGCCAGGGAGCAAGATTAGAGAAAGCACCCCCAGTGGTGACATTGCAGGGGGGACAAAGCGCGGGGGGCCAGAAGGGCGGGGGCTAGTTTCTTGTTTCGGAGGGAGCTCCAGCAGTGTCTGTTAGGAGGCCTGTCCGGACACAGCATGCCCCTCTGTCGTGCCTGTCCCTGGTCTCCGTGGGACCTCAGGCTCACAGGGGGCCCTGGAGGGCCCTCCTGGTTCACTCCGGCTGCCCCTGCTTTCTGAGGCAGAAGCACCTGCTGCCTCCGGCTACTTTCATGTTCTGGACACGGTTTTACTTTGGAGCATCTGCTCTCTGTAGGAGGGTCCCTGGGAAAACCGGGACACATGCTCCCCAAAGACTTCACTGAGTTGGATCGAAAGGATCTGGCTGGCCACATACACTAGAGAAAAGTGAGCTCAGGCTGAGTGCTCCCACTGCAGGTCCTTCAGGACCTGCCAGCCGTCTCTACCGAGAAGAGGCAAGTCAGACTGGACTGGTGAAGGGGGAGACCCGTCCGTGCTGCTCGGGCCACGTGGTGGGCGCTGGGTCCAGGCCCTGGACAACGACTTCATGGGGATACTTCCCTAAACCAACGTGTACATGAGGAACTGTCCCCGGATGCTGGGACAGGCACCCAATGGTAACTAAGGTTTGTCAGTGAAGAACAGGTCTGTTATGCCTCCACTTGACAGCCACAGGGAGAGGACAGGGGAGCTGACAGGACAGGGAAAAGCGTGCGGAGCAGACGACCTCGGCCACTGCCTGGCATTCCCACCCCATCCACTAAGCACAAGAAAAAAAGACCAAAAGCCAAATGAGCCCCCGGCCTGGCAGCTCCCACGGAGGCCGGGGAGGCAACGGGCTGAGGCTGCATGCGGGTGTGAGCCACATGCAGGGTGCGGAGCGGAGCGCGGTGGCCCGGCCGGCGGGTGCGGGGTCGGGAGGCGGGGCGGGGGCCGCTTACCCTGAACTTCCCCCTCACACGTATCCAAAACCGTGGCACTCATGTCACACAGCTGCAGAACACAACGACAGGATACGGAGAAGGGAATAAACACGATGGAACGAGAACATGACAGAAAACTACACGTGTCACAGTCAGGCGGTCCACACCAAGTCAGCACAGCTTCCTGCACGAAAGGGACAGGACAACATGCTCCCCGACAACGTGCAAACAAAACGGCGTGGGGCCAGGGGGCATTATTACTTCTAAAGGCACAACGGAAAGGGGACATCACACTTCTCACATGACTGTATCAACCGTATCTCGTGTCCCTTCCTTGGGGTGGCTGCAGTGACGGGCAGGCTGCGGACTTGGGAGGAGCAGCCCCTGTAGCCGACTTGGGGTGACCACCAGCTCCTGAGGGCACAGGCCTGTGTCCCCCCCAATCAAGACTCATTCAGGACGCACCCCTGAGAACTGCCCGTGAGAAGTGGTGCCCACTATGGTCTTTCTGAGAGGAATTACCTTCACCCCTTTCCCCTTTGGAAACACAAGTGCAGCTCGCTGCCGCGTTCATTTAGTTTCACACAAACAGGCTCTTTGAGGCTGAAGCACGTCTGACTGGTTTTCAATGTGAACACAAAGTATATAAACTATTCCTGGAGTTATTTCTACACAGAGCTTGTCTCTCACCCCAATGTAACAGAAATGTATATGGTGATCAGTATTTAATATTTTTTATGCATAGGAAAGCTGTTTTGCAGTATGTGACATTTTTAGCAATTGAGAATTACTGTATTTTGTAAGTGGAAATGCCACCACTAAAAACAAAATGCTGTAAATAGAATGATGTCATTGGTTTCCTAAGACTATCGATATACAGTTGTGATGCGAAAATAATAAAAGATGTTTCATGGCAAATTTGGGGGGCAAGTTTAGGACTGTAATTGAGAGTTCCCTCAGGGTAAACGCTGCAGCCACAAGTGCTGCTGGTGAGTATTCTGGGGCAATGGGAAATGGGTTCATGTTTCCTAGGCCTCGGGGCAAATGACAGCAGCTGTACCCTCCCCAGTCATCACATCCAGGAATAAAGAAGCCAAAGCACCAGACGGCTGTTCCCCACGATATTTAAGTCTCTTGACCCATCGCAAACGCTTAGATGGGACCGCCTTTGCACAGGCAGCGAGAAGCGAAGCCCAGAGGCTCACCCCTGCCGTCCAGTCCAGGGACAAAGACCGTCAACCCCAGAGAAGGACAGAGGGATGAAAGCGCACTGCCATGAGAAATCCCACGGCACGTAGGACCACATGACTCTGTGTGGTGTGTGTGTTTGCCGTGCGTGTGTGCATGCATGTATAGGTATTTGCGTAGTGTTTCTGTGCACTGCGTGGGTGTGTGCAACTGTGTGGTGTTTGCCGTGTGTGTGCGTGTGTGTGCACTTGTGTAGTATTTCAGTATCCTGTGTGTGGGTGTGTTTATCTGGGTGGTGTTTGTGTGTGCTATGTGCACACGTATGCATGCATGTGTATTTATGTGCATCTGGGGGGCGTCTGGTATGTGTGTGTGTTGCACCCCAAGCTGCCTCACCTCCTGCTATTTGGGACAACTCTAAGCCCTGCTCCCTGGTGACATGGCAGGCTGGCTCAGCCCATCACCTGGCCTCCTCCCTACACGGGGAAAACACTATGCTCACTTTCGTGGCCACCCCAAATACCCTCTTAGTATCTAATCTCACGTGGGCCAAATGTTTCAAAAATGTCCTCTGCTTCTAACCAACCATGTGATTTCATGGTTGTACATTTGTTTTTTCTGGGGGGGTAAAATAGCTCCATCTTTGATTCTAAACTTAAAGCAAAACTAAATTGAACAGTTGTGGACTCATCTAATCAGCTTCGTTAAGAACTGGGGGACAGACACACATCTTTTCTGAAACTGGCCCCTTTCTAACTATAGGTTGTTAGAAACACATTTTTCTAGTTAGGCTTATTTATTAAGTCTTTGGTTCTTGGGATCTGTTCTCACGGTGTGGGTTTGTACCTGTTTCCATCCTTGGGCTGTGTGCAGGGAACCCCCTCACCTGTGCTTCCATGCCATCAATTCTATGATCATAATCCAGCTGCCGGCCTCTTCGGAAGCACCACTCCAAAGAACTCGGGGCGCTCAACCCCCAAATTAAGAACAGCATCAGAGCCCTG
The DNA here is from genome assembly GCA_004026885.1 of Lyroderma lyra. Taxonomy (NCBI): domain Eukaryota; kingdom Metazoa; phylum Chordata; class Mammalia; order Chiroptera; family Megadermatidae; genus Lyroderma; species Lyroderma lyra. The sequence goes on along the minus strand of PVJL010000197.1, from coordinate 372,446 downwards.
GCCCGCAGGCATTTGATCCAGAGAACCCGAGAAGCCCCCTGCCGGACACCTTGGGTCCACCCCGAGCTGCTTTCCAGTGGTTCATGGATGGCGTCAAAGGAAGCTACTACGCATGGCCCCAGCACAGCCGGCCTGTGGCTAAGGGGGACTTGTTAACTGGAGGTGGCACAGCAGTCCCTCGGGACATGGGAAAGTGGGGGCAGCCGGGCTCGGTTACCTGTGGACATGCTCTCCCCCGGGGACATGCCGTCTAGCATGGGGTGCTCCGTGGACTGTGGACTGGAGGCGGAGAGGTTCACTGTGGGAGGCTGGGGAGGCGGCAGGGTGGGTCTCTGTCGGGGCTTGGGGGTCGGCCGCGATTTGCCCAAAGTGCTTGTGAAGCTGGAAGGAGAGGCCAGAGGGGGCGCCGCGGCGGCAGCGGGGGAGAGCTGGCCTGAGGCCAAGGAGTACCCTGGGGGGTAACTCAGTCCGTAGGGCGACGGGGTGCTGGGCGGGGTGGGAGACAGGCTGAGAGGGGACGGCTGGCCGGCAGACTGGTCAGTCACAGTGCCCGGCTGGCCAAAGGGGACCTTGGGCGGAATGGGGGCCAGCTTCTTAGAAACTGGAAGAAAAAACACAACAACACAAGGTGGTTACACGAAGCCCCTCGCCCACACAGCCTGCTAGCACACCCTTCAGCCCCTCCTAACCCTCACCACCCCTCGCCCCCACCCCCAGCTCCCGGCACCCTGAGATCAGCAAATACCATTTTTAAAAATTCTCCTAGAACTGCAAGTTTTTGTATTTCGCCATCTGTTCACTCCTTTCTTCTCTGGATTCCTGCCGTGAGTGACACACACACACACATGCACACACACACAAGCGCACACACACACGGCCACGATGCATGTCCCCCACCCACAGGCAGGGACTGATTTCCCAGTGTCCTGTCACCACCTTAGAGTCAGAAAAGGTATCCGTGGTACACTGAGCAGGAGGGTGTCAGTGACACAGGGTCCCACAGAGCACAACTAGAGCTCAGCTTATGACAGGGGACCCTGTACAGCACGGTTGTCTCGGAACAGGAAAGCCTGACTCCTGGCTGAAACTGCCCAGTGGCTCTTGGCTCCCATAGTAAGGACAAATGACCAAGTCCTGAGGCCACAGGAGCCCAGGGCCTCCAACGCTCTACCTGTCCTTCCCTTCAGTCCTGTGTCCCGTGTGCTTGCTGGAAGGGGATTTTCTTTCAAGAATCGTACCCTCTGGGAACAAATAATGTGGAGCTCTACTGCACTGCTTGAAACACATCCGTGCCCTACTCTCCTCCGATTGTCTTCGTTTTTTCCTTTTTCTTTACTTAAGCATGAGAAAGGATGATTAAATACACATTATACTTCTAATTGACCCTGAGCCAGGGTGATGACTGCAAACACTCCGAAGACCCCATGGATGGGCAAACAGGTTGTGAAAGTGATCACTAATCTGTCAGTTAAGGGAGTGCTGGTTGTGGGGACCACTAATTCTAGAAGAAATTGTTCTTTAAGTCCTCGAGAAGGCTCAGGGGTGCTTCTCCCACGCCACTCCCCACCCTCCATGGAACAAAATCTATTCTAACGATGCCCTTTCCTGGCTCTTTCATGTGCAGTGTGGACAAGAAAAGGACACGTTCTTCAGGGGCCCACCAATGTGGGATTCAAGTTCCTATCCTGTCTGACCCGCTGCACGCCCTGGGGCAGTTGATATAAACCTCTTCTGCGCTGCGATAATTAAACGAGAACATGTAAGACAAGCTCATCCAACCTGTGGCCCACGGGCCGCATGCAGCTTTGAACATGGCCCAACACAAATGTGTAAACTTTCTTAAAACATTATGAAAGTTATGCACTGACCAGTTTTTTTTAAGTTTATCAGTTAGTGTTAGTGTATTTTATGTGTGGCCCGAGACAACTCTTCTTCTCCCAATGTGGCCCAGGGAAGCCAAAAGCTTGGACACCCCTGAATTGTATATGAAGCACCATGTAAGCATGACTTCTCATAAAAGCACTTTTCAGCTCTCCTGGCTAAGGTGGGGGGGTCACTCCACTGGGTGAGAAGCAAGGGGAGATTCCAGGGCTCACACTCAAAGGTTTCTTCTCCTAAATGACCTGCAAGAGGGAGGATGCTGTGACATCACCATGAGGTCTGGGATGACATGTCCCACTTCTCAGGAGTGACAGGATGCAACTGTCATGAAAGCTGTAGGTACACTGTCAAAAGATGAAGGGGTTTAAAAAAAAAAAAAGCTCAGTGTGCTGTTAGGGGGCAATGGGGGAGGGTGGAGAAGAAAGCTGTGACTTTCAAAGAAAATGGCTCAGTGCTGTGGAATGTCACCTGGGAAAGGGACCGGCATCATTCTCAGCCACCTGCACAGGCCCAGTGTGCTGTGAAAATAGCAAGGGCTACCCTGCCACTGGCACGAGGATGCTGCCAGGCCTGGACCCAGAGCCCTGACCCCACTGGACAAAACAATGGCTTGCTATCAGCCACCTCAGAGGGCTGGGGGGAAGGTTACAGTCCTTGCCCACAATGATGGCCAAAGAACTGTACCCTGACCACAAGGAAAACTGGTTGTTACTGGAGCAAAACCCAGAAAGGCTAAAATCCCACCACCACCACTGTGGCCCAAGTGTCCAGAAGGCTGCCCTGTGTGACCCACAGTGACCTCAATGGCACCACCTTGTGTTACAGGCCCATGCTGACCTTTCTGCAGAGGCTCCGCCTGGTGCTCTGTTCCATCCTCAGCGCACTCACATAGTAGGGGCCTATTTGTCGGCTGCGTGAGGCACGAATGGGGCATGGACAATGTGGAAGGGCTGGGTGAGGGCAGACTCGGCTAAAGGGACTGCAGCCTGGAGCGAGCAAGACAGGCAAGCCATCTGCGGTGAGGGTGTGGGTGGGTAAGGTGAACCCCACCTGGTCCCCAAATCCTGGAGCTAAGGCCAGCCCTCGGGGCTAGACAGGTCTCCACTGAGAACAACGCAAACCACATGCTATTCTAAATGAGTTGAAGACTGCAAAGTGGTGACGTCGGGTGACAACAAACAAAAAAGACTCACAGCAGCATGCATTTCCCTGCACACACTCCCTCGATGTCCCATTTATGGAGCATCACTATGGAGCAGGTCTCTAGCTTTTGGGACTTATTTCAGGGAGAATAACTAGGTCTTTTGCAGTGAGTTCCAATGGCAGCTGCTGGGTCGGGCAGCTCAGGGGTCAGCATAGCAATTCTCAGACCTTCTAACACAGAAATACAGGAGAGCAGGGCTCCTGCAGAGACCTCCCAAGTTCCTCCTCTGTGTCATGTTCTACCAGCAGTCCCCGGGCAGGCAGCCATGTGAGGCCTTGTTGACAGGCAGGGGGCACCTGCAGGAGATGCCACACAGCATCTTAAAGGATGGCGGCAGAGCCTGGCACAGGCCGTGGAAGACACACATTCCCCCGAGCAGCAATTTTGCACAGAGGTCCTGGGGCACGGGAGGCCCAATGAGCCCACTGTTTGCATGAGGAAACTACTTCTCAGTTTACTCACCTGGAGTTGGGTAACCTTCAAAACCTCTAGTGCCCAGACCAGGGATGAATCACTGAGCCACAGTTTCTAAACATCCTCACTAAATGGGGGGACATGAGTTTTCAGACAGCAAATGAGGGGGGACCCAAAAAATGGAATCACCTTCTGGAGGGCGGGCCCCTTGTAGTACTGGCTTCCCCCACTAGGTGAGTGCTCTAGGAGCCCGTCTGCATCTGTGTACCAGCTGGTGTTGTTGTGAGAGGCTGCGTTCAGCTTCAGTGAATGTTTTTTGGAGACTAAATGCATTTGCCCATTTCATGGTGGGTGATTTACACAAACAACGTGTAGCATGACAACGCACCTGCCCACACCATGCTGAGTGTTCAGCAGTTTTTGACCAAAAACAGCATGACCCCACCATGCCCCACCCTCCTTATTCACCTGATGTCTCACTATGAGTGACTTTTTTTTTGTTTCCCTGGATGAAAAAATTCCTCAAAAGGAAATTTTGTTGATATGGAAGAGGTGAAACAAACAAATAGCAGAAGCACTAAAAGGCATCAAAACCGACATGTTCAAAAACTATCTCGATAGGTGTATTGCATCCAGTGGAGAGTACTTTGCAGGTGACTGAAGCATGAACATGTAAGAATAAACACACAATTTCTATAAATAAAGTCCACCGTTGTGGGTCCCCCTCGCATAGCTGTCTGTGGCTGGAGACTGACGCGGAGGGTGGTGGGGACATACCTTTGCGGAGGGTGTGAGGGCTCTGGTCGGCGGGCGGCTGGCTGGGGCTGCTGCCTGGCTGTGGCCCCGGCTGAGTCCCTGCACTGGGTGGCCCCTGGCTGGAAGCTGGACTCCCCTTCTGCCCAGATCCTGGAGAAAGTTCCTTGCTTTTAGAAGAGCTGAAACAGAAGCACAGGGGACGAAAGAGAAGCCCTGAGCTCAGGCAGTGTCAGCATCACGTCGTGGGCCATAATGTGTGCTCCTCTGGGCCAGCTCACATCTGTCCCAGGCCCAGTCTGTCTCAGGCTCTTCTCAAAGTCTTCAGAGATGCCTCCAGTGGTGACTGTCCTTTCTTAGGGCTCTGACGGCCTAGGCCCCAGCTCCCCTTCTGTGTGGCACTCACTGCCAGTTCCATGTCCATGCCTCTGCTGTCTGTCCACCAGGAGACCATGGACAGCAGGGGGCAGAGCCCTGAGCACCCCTACTCCATCCTGTGATGACACTGGGACTCTGGGACATCCTGAAACCAGAACATGCATGAGCTCTTGTCCCCTTTGTGTCCACAGGACTTTGTAGGGTCAGGGTGCTGACTGAGGGCGATGCCTTGGGCTCACACTGCCACTCCTTGTGGCCATGGATCTCCAGCCGCTTTCCCTGAGCCTCCATCACACCCCCAAGCAGGGGAGGGATTTGGAGACCCATCCTCAACTCAATAGCAGGTCCCAGCCTCAGTGGGGATCACGGTCAATGGCAGTGAGCCTGGAGTCCCTCGAGTTGAAAAAGGGACACCCTGGGTCATAAGGTCCCAGAGAGGGTCCCCCCTTCACTGCTGGTGCTTTCTTAGGCATTCCTCAAAGGACAAAGTACAGGTTAAAAGACACCCTATTCACCCCCACTCCACAGACCAAGGATGGCAAACAGATGGCCAACTCACTCCCTAGCATCCCCTGACACACCACCCATGGCAGACATCACCAATCCATCTCTGTATTCCCTCCCAGAGTTCTCACTCATTTCCAACGTGATGTTCCAGGTAGCCCCTAGCAAACCAGGCAGGTGACCTTGGCGTTGGGAGCCATCTGTCATCCTTGCTGGAACCCCCTTGGAATCTGATGCCCTCGGATGGGGCACAGGGCGTGGAAGCCTAAGTCCTTTATGATGGTGACTTCCTCCCCACAAAAGCAGCTGCAGTCCATTTCTTCTCTAAATTTGTCTAGAAACTCCAAAGATCAAAGAGCTAGGAATAGTCCACCCATTCCACTGGGGTGTTGTGTGAAAGCTGAGAGGCAGGGAGGGACCTGGGCTGGGACAGAGAAAAACATCATCAAGGTACAGCCAGCCCTTCCCCACACGGAAGAACGAGGAATGAAGGGAAGGCCATGATCAAGGTCACAGTAAGTTCTCTCCTTCTCAGGAGGAGTATCGCACCACACCTGGGCAATTCCCCAAGGACAAAAGCCATTTCATCAGTGGACTAGAAGAGCAACAATCCCTTTCTCTCTTCTGTTAATGGAAAAACAGCACCATCCAAACCCAGAAAACCCTTGGAACACTCCAGCTGGGCAAGAACTTGTCTTTTATTCTTCTTGAGGCCCAAGGTGACCAGGCACTCAGGTGTTAATGCCAAACATCGTTCCACCCTTCTGTCCATCTCTGCCTCCACCAAGAGGAAAGAAGAAAACACAAAACAAGCCAACGAGATCATGCTTCTTGTCCTTTGGACAGACACCTGTCCCAGGAATCTAGGGCCCAGGAATCCCTCCCACTGTCAAAACAAGAGTCTACCTATGTCACCTGGATCCTCTGTCTCCAGCATCGGTGCAGCGAACCCAGTGGGGAGTGGTGGGGGGTAAGCCATGTGGCTACTAAGAAGCCTTTGATGGATAAGGTACAGTGACAGCACGCGTGAGGACAGGCTAGCTCTGGGGATGACTCAGTGAGCTGGGGTGTGACGCAGCAGGAAGCAGAGATTGGGGTTCGAATTCATGCCAAGCATATAAGCGGGGTGCAGAGCATGAGCGCAGCTGGAGAGAGCCACCAGCCCCAGGGGACCAGGAGATGAGGGGGCAGGCCCAGTAGGGAACAGGAAGGGCAAAGCGAGCCACAGGGCGGGGAGGGCCCACCCTCCTCAGGGGAGGGGGACAGTAACAGGAGCCTGGCAACTAGAAGAAACAACATCTGGATTGCAAATATCCAGAAAACAGAAAAACAAAACAAAACAAAAAGGACAATGGAACACCCAATTGTATTGGGAGGAATCCACGCGGAGAGAGTCAAAGAGTGGTGGGGTCAAGGCAAATAAGGACACCCCCATCCAAAGGAAAACCACAAGACTGGTTACTCCAGGAAAAGGGGACAGTGCAGCAATGGGACTGACCTTGTGAATAATCACAAGCAGTGGGCGGTGTGCCCTGCCCACGAGTGACTCTGCAAGGCCACCCATCTGTAACATTCCGGGGCAGTCCAACTTGGAGAGGCATTTTGCAGAAATAGCATTTGCACGCCTTGTCAGCCCCAGGTCTCAGTTATAGGATGGGAAGTCGGGGTGAAGCCAGTGTCTGTACAGGGGACCTTCCCCGCCAGCCTCCTCTCTGTCCGTCTCCTCCTCCTCAGCCTCTCTGGCCCTCCGCTCCCCACCTCTGCGTCCCCACTGAACTCGCCGGCCCCCGTCTACCTCTCTCACGTGGACCTGAGGCTGACGAGTGCACACGGAGGGCCGGCGGTGAGCCATCCGCAGCAACCCAAGTCCATCCAGTGCTTGTCTCCCCGTCCTGAACTGCATGACTGTCCCGTGCCCTTCGTCATTTCCCAATTTCACAGAAAAATAACTTCTCATTAAAAATAAAGAAAAGCCTGTGACCCCTTTCTTTAGGGGGCTGGGGTGTGTCTGTGTATATGCACACATGTGCATGCAAAGGCTGGGTTAAAAGATTCGGCTTCCCAAAGTCTGCACACATTTCCCAGCAGAGGGATGCTGTGTCCTCTAATACCAGAACGCACAGCGGCGTGATTCACTGTAGCTTTCCTAGTTCTCCAACTTGTTGTTAAAGAATAGACAGCAACAAGTCAACAGCAAAGTAGCTCCACCATGCAATCCCAACTTCCATGTGCCCCTGGGTATCGCTGCGTGCCTCAATTGCTCATGAGTATTAGCTCACTGGAATGCATATGTCTTAAGGGCACAGACTGTATCTTTCAGTCCTCCCTAAGTGCTCACTGACCTAGTGATGGAATGAGCTGGTTCTCACTCTCTTTTCTTCCCTGAACAGGCTGGAAATATTGTGCAGACGCTGCGAAGCTCACCAGGCCAGCACGACACATGACCTCCACGCCTTCCCTGATCTGCACCCATGCCAGCAGTAACAATGGCTCCTATGCCGCTAAAGGCAGAGAGGAGAGGAAAGGAGGAAAACTGGAATTCCAAAATAGGGACATTATAACGGCTTTGCAAAGGGAAGTGGAGGGCTGGGTACTGAGACGCCTCATGCCGTTAGTGAGTTGCCACCCGATACCTTTGCTGTTTGCTGGGGAATGCTATTCTCGGGGAGCCTGGCCTTTATCGGATCATCCAGGGAGCTGTGAAGGACTGATTAGGTGCCAGCATGATGCAGAAAGCCACCAGGAATGCTTAGAGTCAAGGGGGGATAGAAATGACGGAATTGAAGAAGCCTGGAGTTGGTGCAGCAAACCCCCCACCCTCTGCCCTGCAGGCAGCCCCCACCCTCCCCGAGCTTACCTGGTCCGTTCAGCCCCCGGCTGGATGCCCAGGCTGGCTGGAGAAAGCGAGGGTACCGTGGGGTCATCTGGGGGCTGCTCTGGAAGGGGTGACGGCAGCTCGGCGGGCGGGGCAGGGGGCTGCATGGAGGGCGGGGCGCACGACCCTTTCCGGCCAGCAGAGGAGCCTCTTCGAGCCACCCAGGATGTGTCCATCACCCTCACGCCCATGCTGGTGAGGGACACAAAGACACATGCTTACCCACGCGTGACAGGCGACAGGCTCCCTCCCCCACGAAGCGGACACATTCAAGCACATCCGTGGTAGGACAGCAGCGCAGCCTTAGCACCTCTGGGCCCAGGGAAGCCAGGCATCGCGGGGCTGCACTGACACGGGCGACACTGCAGCCACCGGCTGCCCCGGGCAGGCCTCGCTCAGTGGCCCTGGCACAGCCGGCAGCCACGGCGCACCCTCGGCCACAGCCAGCTGATCTCTGGGGGCAGAAAGCAGCCTCTCTGGGGGGCACTCACTCCTCCCCAGTGATGGATGCAGGGGGCAGGGTGGGGACGCGGGCAGCATGGGACCGGGCAGCAGGAGGCATCTATACCACATCTGTCCTTCTCGTTGTCACTTGCGGTTTGGAGCACAGGGCCAAGTCAGGATTCCTGTGCTAGCCCCAGGACCCTGGCCCAGCTACACCTTCTGCAGGCCATACCCGCTTGCCTACACTGCAGGGCAGGGACGGACATGCCTATGGTTGCTCTCGGCTCCGATTCCATTTCAGTGATGAGAATACAGTCAGCTAAGTGGGCCAAGCAGCCGGACACGGCACACTCCCCCCGGGCAGAGCTCGCTAAGCCAGCTCGCGTAGCTCTCAGACTGAACATGGCCTGTGGCTACCCGAGGATACTGTACCTTTGGATTTTCCTAAGGCTGCAGGGACAGAAACATACAGATATTAGTGTCAACAAAACTACGTCTTTCTTTGGACACACAGGTTGTCGCTTGTCAAAGTCAGGGTCTCAGCATGGGGCTTGTATGGTGCCAAGAAATGCCTCAATGTTGTTTTGGTCTCTTCTTCTATTTGTATGGGTGAAAAATCTCATCCTGTCAAGCTTATGGGTGACTACAGAGAGAAGCCGCAGAGCTGATCCTGGTGCATACAGGGGTGGGGGCGGGCGTTAGAGGGTATCGTAAGGGAGGAAAAAGATTGATGGAAGTACAGTAGTCATCTGCTTACTTCTACGTCCCATGATTTAGAAGGCAGTTAATTCCCCTTCCTGATACTGTGGTAAGTAGTCAAGGCCTTCACTGATAAAGGCAAGAGCTAATATTTCTGGTATCAAGAGAGACACGTTCACAGGGAGAAAATGTGGTCCCAGCCAGTGTTTGTCCCCACTACGTCCATGCACAGTGGGTAAGAGGGTTTTCATGTGCTTACACTGACCTCTTACCCTCACCCACACTGCTCAGTAGCACAGAGCTATTACACCATGAAATGATGTCCACCTGAAAGGTCCCATTTACTTTGCAGAGGTGCAGCAAGACTCACAAAAGAAAAAGAGTTCAAATATGGAGCTTGGTTGTAGCAGATGGGATTGGGTCCTTTAAGGGACTACGACATGGGGTGGGGACGGCAATGAGGTGACCACACACTGGGATGGGGACAGCTTCCCAACAGCCCTTCCACTGTAGGGTCCCCACAGACCGTTTCATGTGCAATGCCAATGCTGATTTTTCTCATCTTCCTTGGATGGCACTGAGGAGGCACCTTGGGGTGGCGAGGACAGGCCGGTCTGTTTTCAGGAGCCACTAGCTTCCAAGTCATCTTGGGTCTAAGGACCCACCAGCAGTAAATAAGCACCTCCTACGGGAAATCCTAATCTGTCTCGGAGGCCACTCAAAGGTCTGGGCAGGGTCGAGTTGCCTCCCCTGATAGTTAGCGTGGGCTTGAGGGAGGATCAAACAATGCTCTTGGCCTCTAGGATTTATCAGGATACAAAGACCAAGGAGCTTCATGGTCCTCTGCGGGGAGGGAACTGCTGTCATTTAGCGGCAAAAGTTGGCACGGATGGCAGGCAGGCAAGATGCTTCCCATGGGTGTCCGTGGAAGGAGCCCGAAAGGACAGAAGCCTCAGCCTGTTTTCCATACCCGAGTCTTTCACTTAGAAAGACCTTTCCCACTGGTGGGGCTGCGGGGGGCGAGGAACCAGGTGGTTCAGGATCAGGGTTGGTGGGGCAGGACTTCTATGTCCTATGCCATCTTCCAGCCTCCGCAACCTACAATGCCAGGCTACCTGGTGATCTCCTAGTTGACCAAGTAAAGGGCATGGACAGAGTGAAACCTGTTACTGGTGGCAAAACGTTCGCAGCAAACACATAAAAGCTGAACATGCACTTCTGCTCTTACAGAGAGACTGTGATGCTGTATGGAATCACCACTCTCCCACCTAAAGTCATTTTCTTACGGGAGGCAGCATCACAAGTTCACAGGAGACATGCATCAAATGACCACTGATGCTTTCAAAAACTAATGGCAACATTCAGGGTCAGGAGGTGAGAAGCAGCAAGTGCTGAGTTCCTCCCACTCATCAATGGGGTCCAGGTGGGGCAGGCCAGGTGACAAAGCCTCACTTGGCAATGCATTACCATATAACCTTCCCTATGTAACTCTGCCTTAGCCTACCAGGACCTTACATCTGTGGAACTTATCATCAGCCATACTTTGTATATTCCGTTGAATAAGTTCTGGAATGATCCAGGGCTCAAGACCCAGTTAAACCAGCCACTGACTCAGTAGCACTCTCTCCTCATCTCCACAATGAGGCTAATACTTCCCACCCCACGTCCAGCCTTTCCATGAAGGAATGCTACCAATGACTGAGTGCTAAGATGCATCGAGCACGCCCTTGGCCATGGCCAGGGAAAGCCAAGCATCGTGCAATGGGTTATGGGTGTGCGAGATGGGGAATGGGCAGTGCCCCATAAGTGGTCCGACCAGCTATGCAATTAGTATTTTGTGGGGTTGACCAGTTGGAGATGAGAAGTATGCAGCATCTTGATGGAGGGAAGATAAAGTCCTGGTAGCTGGGTCGTGTGAAGCCTGGGGCAGCAGCTCCATGATAAGGTGACCCCACTCCCTACCCTGCTCACCCCAAATTTTCTAGGGAAGAGCACAGTTCTGTAGGCAAGAGCATGGACTTTGGAAGGAAGGATTTGGGGTCTGAATCTCAGATATTCTCATTATTATATGATATGGATGAGTTACTTAACATCTAGCATCCTGATTACCCTCACTAAGGTGGGTGTCAGACCATCCCCCTCTTCCTTAGGGTTGTTGTAAAGGAGAACTAGGTGCACACATTACTAAGCAATCAATAAGTGGAAGCCTTGATTAGGGTGATGCTCTGTCCTTATAGGTGCCAACAAGATATGATTTTTAAAAGTCCCCATGAATAAAGATATAAAGAGAGTGGGTCCAAGTGTGAAACAGGCTGGTTGAAGGGGGAGAGGAGGATACTGGGTTGGCAAATCAGTGTGAGATGGAGAGGCTGGGAAGACCCCATCTGGGTCATGTCACCTGGGTTTACAGGTGACATCAGATTTCTTCCCTTCATAACACTGGCTCTAAGCATTCAAAGACTCTGTGTGGGTTTGCTAGTAGAAGTAAAGGGAACAAAAAACAAGAACAGAGGTAAGAGTCCCCTCTTCCTAGGCTCCTTGGTCTAGGAATCTGTGAGTTAGGTGGGTCACTGTGGGTGCTTACTATTATTTTCCCACTTTGCATATCGAGAAACTGAGGCATTCAGGGGTTAAGGAATTTCTCCAGGTCCAATGGCCAGGGAGAGCTTGACCCCAAAGTTTATACCCTGTATGTTCACAGGGTTATTCTTCTCACACAGGGAGTAGAAGTAGACTTATAAGTATCTCCTGATGCAGGAAACGGAGTGGCATTCTTGTTTTAAAGTCTGTAATCTGGTAGGCTGCACAGGAAACCCATGAGATCCACAACCTTAAAGATTAAAAGAGACAAAGGCCTGCCCCCAGCACAAAATAAAAACCCCAATCTGAAAGTAGGAAGATCCAGCTCCAAGAAGAAAAGGTGTCTACAGAAAGAATACGTTTACCATTGAGAAGAGGTTTGCTATGGACTCTCCCCGGTAGAGAGCTGTCAAGGGCTAGCAGCTGTTTGCTTTCCCTTGGTGGGACAGACGTCTGCCGTGCTGTTTGGGATCCCTGGCAGGAACGATCCTAGCCAGAGGTGTCAGCCAATATGCGGCTTTGAAGTCGTCAAGTCTATGGAAGGTTTTTCGTTCTACAGGTCCGTTACATTTGGCAAAGGTCAGTCAGAGGACAGGAGATGAGAAATGGGTCAGCCTGCAGATGCAGACCCTGGAGAATCCAGGTAGCTCCCCAAATATCCATGGAAGACATGGAAGTTCAAAGAATGTTTAAGATCAACTTGGAAGCTGGGTGGCAGTGGCAGGGGCCTGTGGGGTCATCATATGGCCTTGCCCACACTCACCCAGGAAGGCCAGAATCAGGTCCTATCTAGCTCCTCTAGGGATACTGCCTCTCCTGAATATATAACCCCCAAGTGTCTTAACCTCTCCAGTATGAATAAAGGCTGCAGGACACCAGGCAGCACTTCAGAGACATGGACTCAGCAACCATGTGTGTCAGTTGTGGAAATGTGGAAACTGAGGTGGGGCCTGGGCCAAGGATATCCCTCTCAAAGGTCCACTTGACCAATGCAAACCCAAAACCTGAGTCAAATTCTCCACCGGTAAATGGGATGACCTTCTATAAGCTTATTAATATAGGTGCAGGCTCTATCTGAAATAAAGGGATTGCACCATCTATCTGCAATGTGATCCCTATTAGGGAGACTGTCTTATGTGTGCTGTCCTTTCTCCCACTGTAGGGTCAACGGAGAACCCTGACACCCACAAATACAAAAAGAAGCCCCTTGGACCACTCGCTCCAATGGTCTCGTGACACCACATTTTATGATCAATAAATCTGGGAGCTTACGCATGCCACAGCCCCCTTATGAAGATTCACGGCATGCTGAACAGTAGGGATCCTCACAAACCTGCTAAATCCTACTGCCCAACCCAACCCAGGTCACCGGGGCAAAAATAAAAAAAGAAAGAAGTCAGGGAACAAACAGTGATAGGGTATGGGAGATTCAGCCAGGAATGGCCACAACCCTTCTCACCTACAGGTCTTCCACACCCTGGGGAGCCTCCTATGACCTTCTGCTGTCCCTGGCCAGTCCATCTTGGCTTCAGGATATTTTGTGCTTGTACAATTAGCCCAAGTGCTCATGGGAAGGTGGAGACAGAGAGAGACACTAAGAAGTCATATGCAGTAGCCTCTACGTTAACCAGAACTCAAGCAACTGGCAAAATCTTAAGCAACCAGTAAAAATTTGGCTGGTTGCTTGAGAGGGCCAGTTGCATGAATTCCAGTTAAGGGAGAGTCTACTTACATTTATCCAGCATCTACCAATCCCCATGGGTACTGGTTAACTGAGAGTCTTTGGTACTAAATAAATGGGTTTCAGTGTGTTGAATCATGAATTTCAGGAACTCATCAGACTCCAGATTCCCACTGTCCTCATCAATCCAACATAATCAACAGTGGAATTAATGTTCCACAGAGCACCACGCAGATGACTTTTGAACCTTCTCAATTAATTACTGTCCCAAATCACCAAGGTTCAAGTCTAGAGGGGTGGGACAAGACCCATCACAGAGAGGCTCTCCAGGGCGAGTCACACACCCAACTGAGCTCTAAGAGACACTGCTCACTTTGGTGTAAATATTCTTATAGATTTTTTGGGGGGGTTGCTGTCAACTAGCTCTGGTGGGGAACCTCTGAGGACAGGCTACTATGCAGCAAGTGGAAGGGCTTGTGCGCGTGTCGAGTTTGAAGGCTGCATGTCAATCATCTGAGTTCAAAAAGCCAAGATCGTGGGGAAATCTGTGGACAGACTGCCCTCCCATGGGGACTCATGGGTTAGCGCACAGCTTCTTAGGTGCTGTCTGGGCCTGGCCACCAGGGTGTGCAGGGATATGAGAGGCTACAAGTAGGCAGGGGCAGTGGGACAGAGGTGTTAGCCAACAGGGCAGGTGTAGAGAACATGGTCCAGAGCCAGGAGGCTGCAAGCAGGCAGCAGAGGAAGCAACCAAGGAAAGGGGAGGAAGGACATGGGAAGGGGTGATGCCGGCCAGGTCGGTCTGACATCTGGAGCTGGCACTGGGCAGGGAGTAGTGGAGAGCAGAGCAGAAAAGAGGAGCATGACAGCCACCAGGAGGTGGAGATGTGATGCTGCAAAGAGGCCTCATCTCCAGTGTCTTTCCTACTCTTGCCTCTGGGCTTCCCCAGGTCCCTCAACAATCTCAACTGAGTCTGTTAAGACTCGGCTGAGGACACAGTCAGTGGTCAGTGGATGTGTGCGACAAATGTTTAGGGCCATGAGTCCCTCCTGACCAAAGGGTCATATCTTGGCTCCTTTAAAGGCAACAGGTCTTGTATAAAAACAAACAAAACCAAAAAACAACTAGGGATCACAATGCCGCCATTGTCAGCAAAATAGAAGGAATCTACAAGGTTATTTTATTATTTGGGACGAATGATCCAAGAAACAAATATCCCCGTTCCATAAAACAAACAAAAAGTGATAATATAAACAAGACAGTAAAAATACATAACCACCTATACCCTAAAATCTCTAAGTGGCAGATGAGGAAAGGACATGTTACCTATTAATACTGGGTCACTCAGAATGCCGACAGAGGACCACCTGTACATCACCCTGACACCCAATGGCTAAAGTAGGAAAAGTTTTGAAAAATTTGGAAAATCGAATCCTTGCAAAGTTCTTTGTTCAGAATTAGGCTGCCCAGACATCCCATTTTAAACAGGACAGAACACAACAGTGCTGTCCCGTTTCAAATGGTACACATGGCCAGCCTCGTCTCACTGGGCTAAATTCAAGGACCCTGTAGTCTTGTTTGAAAGCTTGTCCTGGCTATCTTTCACTGCACAACATACCATTCTCAAAACTTGGTGGCTTATCTATCTAGGTCACAACACCACAGTTTTGGCAGGGACAGAGAGGGACAGCTTGTACATCCTGCGTAGCACTCACCTAGGTGGCTTGAGTCAACCTAGCAGGCTCTAAGGTGACTCACTCACAAAGCTGCTAAGTGGCTGCTGGTTATCAGCTTGGTACTTGGCTGGGGATAGAGGCTGGGGGCTTCCATTTCTCTCTAAGGGGTCTGCCTGAACTCCCGCCCAGCAAGGGATCAAGAGGGAGTGTCCCAAGAGACCCAGGTACAATCTACAAGGCTCCTCTGACCCAGCATCAGAAGGGCCGGAACGTCACTCCTGCTACCCTATGTTAGTCCATCCCTGCGGCCAGCTCAGAGTCAGAGTGCACAGTGAGATCTCAGCCCCCCCGCCCACCCCGTGGGAAGAGAACCAGACACCTGCTGCCTCGTCACCACGCAGCTCCTGGGGTAGAGCTGCAGGACAGAATGTGTTAGCTTCCTGGGGGTGCTGTCACAAGTACCCAAAGTTGGTAAATAGCAGAAACTTATTCTCTCACTGTTCTGGAGGCCGGAAGCAAAATCACTGCTCCTGCACTGAAATGAAGGTGTCAGCAGGGCTGGGCTCCCCCCAGAGGCTCTGGAGTTCGGGAGTGGGATCATTTCCTCGCCTTTTCCAGCTTTTGATGGCTGGCAGCATTCCTTGGCTCAGGGCCACATCATCACATCTCTCTCTGCTGCACCTTCATATCTCTTCTCAGTGCATGTGTGTCATGGTGGGGAGGGGTCAAACCTCTGCTGCCCTCCTTTGACACAGGTGACTACACCCAGGGATTATCCTGATGATCCAGGGTAATCTCCATATTTCAAGATCCTTCTAACCACATATACAAAGACCATTTCCCCAAATAAGTTCATACAGTAGACTCTCCATCGAACAGAACTCAAGCAACCGGCAAAAGGGTGCTTGAGTTCCAGTTAACCGAGAGTCTACTTACCGTATTTTTCCATGTATTATGTCCCCAGGTATAAGACAACCCCTACTCTTCTAACCCTACATTAAGAAATCAATATCAACCAGTTGTTCCCATGTATAAGACGACACCTAATTTTTTTATCTAACAATTTTAGACAAAAATATCTTATACATTGAAAAATATGGTACATTTATCTGTCATCTACCAATCCCCATGTGTGCTGGTTAACTGAGAGTCTCCTACATTTACAGGTCCCAGGTCTTAGGACCTGATCATCTAGTGGAGGAGGGGCATTATTCTGTCTACCACAATCACGAAAACTGTCTATGTGAACTCCTATGTCTGACCCCCCAGGTTTGCTAAGAAAACTCAAATTCCCATGTCATTAAGAATCAGACAGAAATGCATGAGGACCCAAGCCAGGAACTGGGATTGGGGGTAAATGACTTTGTATGACATCTAGGGCATAACAGCCACCAGTTCCAGCAAAATTTACCCAATTTGTCTTCCCCAAATTTTCTTTAAAAAGTAATAGTTTTATTGACATATATTGAATATATCCTTTTTTAATCTGACCAAAAAAATCCCCATAAAACTTTAATAAAGTAAGCTTTAATCTGTCAGTGTTTTAAGGGGATAGGAGTAGTGTGAAGATGTTGATATATGTCTCAAAGATTTTAAAAGCTCAGAAATGGGGACAAATGTGGAGAATTCCTTTAACATTGCTCAGTAACACAGGAACTCAACTGATGCAAATTGTTTTTCTCTTCCCTCAAACAATTATCCACATCTTTAGGTTTCTGTTTGTCTTAAAGCTAGGTAAGAACGGATCACCTACAAGCTCACTGTACATTAAAACACATGCAATGACACTCCAGACAACTCAATGAGAATCACCCTAAGCCAGTAAGCCCTCCAATGAATTTAATGTGCAATAAAACTTTAAGATACATAAGATATATTCATTTTGTGTACAATAGTTTATGTAATGAATCTTCTACACCCTTAAAGTATATACAAAGTCTGACAATTAAGTTTTCGAACTCATCCTAACAAAAGTGCTGCATACCTCATCTATGCACAAGCATCTAGTCCAACCTTCAAAGCAATTTTGGAACTCTTTTTCTGGAATGGCCATCAGAGCTGTCATCATATGACCCTTGATGTCCTGAATGTTATCAAAATGGCTTCCTTTCAATATTTCTTTATCTTCAGGTAAAGAAAAAAGTCATTGGGGGCCAGATCAGGTGAGTAGGGGGGGTGTTCCAATACAGGTATTTGTGTACTGACTAAAAACTCCCTCACAGACAGTGCCATATGAGCTGATGCACTGTCATGATGCAAGAGCCATGAGTTGTTGAAGAAAAGTTCAGGTCATTTTCATCTAACTTTTTCACACAGCCTTTAAAGCACTTCCAAAGAGTAAACTTGGTTGACTTTTTGTCCAGTTAGTACAAATTCATAATGAACAATCCCTCTAATATCAAAAAAGTTTAGCAAGATAGTTTTGACTCTTGATTTGGACTGACAGAACATTTTTGGCTGTGAAGAACTGACTAACTTCCACTGTGCACTTAGATACTTGGTTTCAGGGTTGTATTAGTACACTGATAATGTTTCATTATCAGTGATAAGATGGCCCAAAACATAGTCTTGCCTCTCCAAAAGGTCTTGGCAAACTTCAATTCTCCTGTGCTTTTGTTCATTGGTAAGCTCCTTCAGGACCATTTCTGCACACACCTTTATCATGCCAAGATTTTCAGTTAAGATTTTCCTAATTGTTTCTCTATCGATGTTTACTTGGTCTGCTATGCTTCTTAGTCAGCTGGTGATTTTGATGTACAATTCCATAAATTTCTGCATGTTTTCATGAGTTCTGCTCATTACTGGCCACCCTGACCTCTCTTTATCAGTTGACACTTTCTCTCCCCTCAAAAAAATGTTTAATTCGTTTGTACACTGCCGTTTTCTTCTTGGCATTATCGCCATAAACTTGGACTAACATGTCCGTGACTTTACTTCCACTCTTGCCAAGTTTAGCAAGAAATTTGTTTGTTCATTGCTCTAATTCAATCTCCAACATTCTCATGATGGCACACAAAAACACACAACAATAATCAATGCCACTCAGCAAGACACCACCACACGTCAACATGAACACAGCTGTGAGACACAGATATACCAAGGTTATGAAACCTTACTCAGTTGTTTGTACAGTGCTGCCAACATAAGTTCACGAACTTAATTGTCAGTTTTTCTTCTCCCCACTAGATATAAAAATAACACACGATAGCACACAGCAGATTACCAACCCCCACCGGCCTCATATATAAAGTCAGGTGACAAGTGGGGACACAGCCCTTCCTGAACACTCCTCCATCATCACAGGATGCAGTGTGGGGCTCCAATGCCTGCTCCCACCCAGGAGAAAAGTGGGTGAAAAGCAAGACTTCTATACTTTTCAACTTTCCCTCTGAAGTCCTCTATGCCAGGGGTGTGCAACCTTTTGGCTTCTCTGGGCCACCCTGGAAAAAGAAGAATTGTCTTGGGCCACACATAAAATATACTAAGGATAGCTGATGAGCTAAAGAAAAGGTTGCAAAAAATGTCATAATGTTTTAAGAACGTTTATGAATTTGTGTTGGGCCGCATTCAAAGCCATCCTGGGCCACGTGTGGCCCACGGGCCATAGATTGGACAAACTTGTGCTAGGCCTCGCAAACAGATGAAACTTTCTGGCCCCCTAGGGATCTGACAGGAAGCAGAAAGTTGCAGTTGCTACACTTTGTGTCTGAATTTCTGATATTCCCATTGGGTGCTTTACGCCCTGTCTATTTCAAAGCAGCAGTTGCTAAATTTTATTTTATAGCAGTAATTTTTAATTTTTAACCAAAATTTACTTAACCAAACAAGGCATTCAGTCCTTCTAAAAGACATACTAGGTGATACTTTCAGCTTGCTGAATACTCAGAAGTCCACTATTTTGGTAGCCATAGCTGAACGATGCTTCTCATGAACCAGCTGTGCTTATTCTGAAACTTGCTTATGCCCATTTTACTTATGGGAATCACGTTATGCAATTACATACTATGTAAACTGGTTTAATATGAGTGTGAGAGGGTCACTCCTATGCAAATTCCCTTGAATGCATTTAGGAGTCTAACAACAACTGCGTTAAAGTAAGTGTTAATCATAAAAGATGGGGGTAAATCCTAAAAATATACAAGGTTTTTACATTCAGGTTGCTTTAAGGTTTTCTCTGTTTCAAAGAGACTGCAACTGGATGTGTGAAACTATGCATTAAAGGCATGGTTTAAGGTTGCTGAAGAAAGCAAATGAGCAGGCCATTAGAGATTTAAGAACTGGCATACATATATAAATTCTGAATCAGAATAAAGTGTTTACGTATTGTTTTTAATGCCTCTTCTTGACCAGCTTTTCTTTTGTTTCATAAGAACCACAACTGTGCACTCAAAGGCTACATGTACCTCTGGCCCAAAGTGAGAGAAGTGAGCCAAGCACCTCACCCCAAAGAACACAGGTGAAAGCATCAAGATCGAGGTGACCATTTAATTGTCACAAGTCACCTACACAGCTACTCAGAAGTGCAGCCTTCCTGCCAATCTGAATTTTTGTTACATCTCAACTCTTCCCTGCTCCAATCCCCAACACCAAGAAAGGGACACCAGCTCATACCCATCCTTTTTGTAAAACTCCAGCATCATGTTATCTGTGGCCACGCTGAGGGGCCGGCGGGCCTGCTCGGGCTGTCGCCGGTCAGTGGGGTCCATGTCTGGGGAGGGCATTGAGCTGTAGTTGGCATTGTGGTTCACATGGACAGGACTCCCGTAATTCCCTGTGATGTTGAACTCTATGTCTGTGGGGAAGAAAGAAGGGGTGTACATGATCTGTGGGTTCATTATACCCTTCCCAGGCAGGAGAGAGGTGAGCACAGATGGCCTCTCCTTTACACTGCACTCCTAGAAAATTTTATCCCCATACTTCAATGTTAGGTCACCTATTGATATTAGTTCATCTAAACATAATTCATCACAGGTGACCATGTGTGCTCACCTGTCATAGTAACAGGATGGGCATTTAATAAAGCAATTTCCATTTGTGATTAAAAACAAACTTAGTTAAACAGGAACAGATGGGTATATCCTGAAGACAAAATCATCTCTCTCAAACTTCATGGCTAAAGGGAAACTCCAGGGCCATCGTATTCAGATATTAACCACTCTCATCATTGTTATTTAACACTATTGGAAAAGTGCTAGCCAATGCAATTAGTCAAGAAAATAGAATAAGAGGAAATACGACTATTTGTAGATGATGCTATCTTTCTGGAAAACCAAAGAGAATAAATTAAAAGGATTAAAACTAGAGATCTCAGTAGGGTTAATAAGGGTATTTGCTGGCTATCAAATGGATACATGGATGTATTCATCTCATCCTTTTGTAGTCATAGCCTGTTTAGCTGCAATGGTAATACTTTAGCTTATCCACAGTACTTAACAGAATTATGCCTTTGACCCCTGTCTCCTTTACTTCTTCATGCTTATTTCTTACCTAATCTAACTTTATGCCATTAATAGAACTCTTATGAGATTAGTAGTCAAGAGATTTCACAGTCAAAACACAAACAAAATATAGACAATGGAATTCTTCAATGTTAGGTTAGCACTGATTGATTACCTCTGACAGAGCACAGAATTATTATACCCTTATTTTTTACTAAAACTTTTAAGAAAACAGAATTTAGTGGAACAGCTGTGGTCTCTTCAAAGCTGTCACCTCTGAGAGTCACATACTAATGCAATGGTGTTTCCATGGTTAAGAACATTTATGAAACTCCCTCTTAAGCAGCTGCCTTTAGAGCCTAATTTTGAACTAGGTACAAGAAAAAAATCTCATTGCTTCTGAGCCCCATGTTACATGCTCAGGGGAGCTCAAAGATACAGCTTAGAATAACAAAAGGAAGGCACCCAGTGACCTGTAAGCCCTGAATAAATGTCCCCTTCATCTCAAGTGTCAGTCATCATCTCCCTCTGCATCTATAAAATGGAGAATCTCGTTTTCCTTTCTCTACCAACATTTTGTGACTCATAAGATTTGCTGACACCATGGTGTGGATGTCAGACCAGAAAAGCCATGGATATGCTTGGTACCAGAGGTGGATATCTTCAGGCCAGAGTAGGAAACTGCTATGACTCTATCCCCACACAGGAGTGCGTGTGTGTGTGTGTGTGTGTGTGTGTGTGTGCGTGTGCGTGTGTGCGTGTGTGTGTGTGTGTGTGTGTGTGTGTGTGTGTGTCAGGTGGGGAATTAGAAACAAAAAAGCACAAACACCCCTGGGCAGTGGTACTCTGTTTCGAAGGTCCAGAATTCAATAGTGACAGTCCTGCTCTCCCCTAGGTCCTCTGTTCCCACACCTGGATGTTGCCACGTACCCCCAGGGAAGAACCAGTCTGCGTGCTGGATGATGGGTTCGATGATGCCAACGATCTGCAGCGACACTGTGGTCATCATCTCTGTGATGTTCCTGCAAGCACAGGGCAGAGGAGGGCAGGGTGGGTTACCAGGCAGGCAGGGGGAGAGGCCTTCCTGCCTGCAGCCCGCAGAGGGGCCTGGATGGGAAGCCTGCGGACCCAGGTCTGGAAGCAGGCTTGCTCTTGGAAACAAGAAGAGGCTCACCTCTCTTTTCCCACCTACAGAACTGGGATAAGCACAGAAGCCCTCCTTCCAGAAGATGTGTAAGAATATGAGTGAGGAAATGAGCAAGAGAGACAAATCAGCAAGTAGGAGGCACTTTTCTATGTGAGGTGTGATCCTTACAACAGTCAGGTTCACCCTCTTTCCAACTCTGCTCTCTCTTCCAAGATTGTCCTCCGGCCCTCTGGATCGTGAGGGTACCGTGTATGGTAGGGACACCTGAAAGAGTCTGCTTTGTCCCCTGCCCTACCATGCTGACACCGACTGAGAAGAGTTCAGGGAAGACCCTCACTGCAGACTTCTATCTCTTGAGACTATCAGTAGGATGAGCTGCAGAATTCTGGGCCTCCTCCCGAGCTTAACAAAGGAGCAGGCCAAGGCAGAAATGTGACTGCACAGGTAAGTGAGGCTGGTGACGACTGGGTCCTGGCCACCCCATCCCTGCAGTTCCATATATTCCCACATGTCCCTGTTTGCTCTACTCACCCTTCTGCTTGTGGCCACAGGAGGTTGGGTCCTAAGACGATTGCCATGTTACTGGGAGTCATTTTGTTTACATCTTGATATTCTGACAGCTTGGATAAAAATTTGATCAAATATCTGAAAGGAAGTTAGAAAGGGCCAGGTTTAACTAAGGCTCAACACCAGCCAAGCTCCCCCATATCTGGGTCCAAACTTTTCTTGTGAAGCACACATTCCCGATGACATTCAAATATCCTAAGATACAAGGGGGACCCACCAAAACTGGTATTTATAAAAAAAATTGTGAGGAGTTCCCTGGTGGTATAGTGGCTTAAGGCTTTGGCGCTGACGCTATCAATGCTGTGGCCTGGGTTCGTTTCCTGGCCAGGGAACTACCTACATACAAAAAAAAAAAAATTGTGTATTTATTCTTACATGTTTAAACTCCAGTCACCTTCAATGTACTCCCTGTTTGATGCAATACACCTATTGGACACTTTTCCCACTGCTCAAAACAGTTTTTGAATTCATCCATTTTGGTGCCTTTTAGTGCTTCTGTCATTTTTTGTTTCATGTCTTCCACATTAGCAAAATGATTCTTTTTGAGGACTTCTTTTCATCCAGGGAAACAAAAAAAAAGTCACCCAAGGCGAGATCAAGTAACAAAGAGGGTGCGTCACGGGAGGTCATGCCGTGTTTGGTCAAAAATCACTGAACACTCAGCTTGGTGTGGGCAGGGGCATTGTCATGCCACACGTTGTTTGCGTTAATCACCATGAAATGGGCAAATGTGTAGACAGAGTCTCCAAAAAACATTTACTGAAGCCGAATGCAGCCTCTCACAACAATGCCAGCTGGTACACTGATGCAGGTGGGTTCCTAGAACACTCACCTAGCAGGGGAAGACTGTACTACAAGGGGCTCACTCTTCAGAAGATAATTCAGGTTTTATTTTTGGGGGGGGGGGTCCTCCCTCACACGATGGAGACGGATCATGTATCAGGACATGGGGATACTCCAAAAACAGACTCGGATCTCTCTCAGCTATATGTCAACACCAGGCCAGAGAAATTCTCCATCTTTCCTTTGGACTCAGCACATAATGACCTAAAGTTCCTCCTTCTTTTCAAACCTCTGTCACTTATCATTCAACCTGTGTGCAGGACTGAGAAGCAATGTATCTAGGTATTATTGGTAGGGCATCACCATGCTAGGGGTGGCATACCCTGGTCCCTTTGGAGACCCCCTCAGTGGGGTCTTCTGAAGAGAGCCAATGAAGAAAATGTTAGAGACAGCATCTCGCCCAGCAATTCCACTCCTAGGGATATTCCCAAGAGAAAGATTCACACAAATGCTCACAACAGCACTGTTTGTTACAGCCCCAAAGTGGATACCACCCAGATGTCCAACAACAGATGAATGGATAAAATAAAATGTGGTCTATCCATACAATGGAATATTATTCAGTCATAAAAAGGGATGAAGTTCAATAAATGCTACCACATGGATGAGCCTTGACAACATGATGCTAAAGTAAGAGGAGTCAGACACAGAAGACGATATGTTGTATGATTCTGTTTACACGAATTACCCAGCACAGGTGAATCTATAGTGACAGAGACTGAAAGTAGGTTAGTGGCTGCCAGGGACTGGGTTGGGGCAAATGAGGAATGACTGCTCATGGGAACAGGGTTTCTTCTTGGGGTGAGGAAAATGTTCTAAAATCAGATAGTGGTGAGAGTTGCACAACTCTACCATGATACAAAAGAACATGAAATGACACACTTTGTAAGGGTACAAGGGTATGTGAGTTATAGCTTAATAAAGCCATTATTAAAAAAACAAAGAAAACAAAAAACAGTGAGGAAGCCATGGTCAAATGAAGTACAAAAAAATAGATCTGGCAAACTGTACCCCAAATCTGCCATGCTTTGACCAGAGGTCCCAGTACCCCAGGGGGACATGTTTTCTCCTGGGCTTAGTTACAACAGGCTGTGTTTCTGACGCCCTCACTTCTGTCAGCCTGCCAGAAAGACCACCAGGCTCAGGGTCCGACCGCTGTTGCCATGACCACTGCACTCACCGTCGCTCCTGACCATGTCTCACTCTCCAAGAGGCCACACCTACTGGGACCAGATGTGGGACCTCAGCGAAGTGCGGTCAGTCCTCACTCCACATGTTATACCAACCTGATTCTCACTCTTGGAACTTTTAAAAATTGTGGTATATATATGGTATCATTTTAACCATTTTTAAGTGTATAGCTCAGAAGCATGAAGTTCTTTTACACTGTTAGGCAAGCATCACCGCTATCCTCTTCCAGAACGTTTTCATCACCCCAAACTAAAACTCTGTACTCATTAAACGGTACTCCCCATCCCTACCTGCCCACAGAGGCGATCACATTTTACTTTCAGTTTCTACACGTGTGACCACTCCACGTGCCTCACATGAGTGGAATTATTCAGTACTTGTCCTTTTGTGTTTGGCTTTTTTCACTTAGCAGAATCTTGTAAAAGTTCACCCACATTGGAGCATGTGCCGTAATTTCCTTCCCTTTAAGGCTGAATATTGCATTGTATATATATCTTATTGATCCATTTATCCACTGATGGACCCGTGCGCATTTCCTCTCAGCTGTAAATAATGCTGCTATGAACACCAGTACACAAAAATCAAGGCTTTGCTTTCAAATCTTTTTGGTTCTACACCCAGGAAGTGGAATTGTTGGATCAAATGGGAATTCTATGTTCAATTTTCTGAAGATCCGCCTTACCATCCCTCTTGGGATTTTTGACAGGAAAACAGAAATAATCAAGCAGATGGCAGCAGGAGCTGATACTGAAAATCTGCATCTAAGGAAATGCTGAGGAGAGGTGGCAGGGCCAGGGGAAATGCTGGCAAGACAAAGTGACAAGGAAACAGAAAGTGTGAGAGAACAGAAGCCGGGGTAGAGAACAGATCTGCAGAGCAGCAGGAAGTGAAATCTCGGGTGGTCGCAAGAAAAGTGAGAGACAGACATGTGGAGGAGAGCTGGTGAAGGGTGGGGCATGAGAGAACATTCTGCTGGCTGTTTCTGGTACACTAGTTCAAAGACACATCTGCCAACTCCAGCCCCTGCTTTTCCCAGGTGTCCGTGAACACCTATCATTACAGTAAGTCCCCAATAGTTTGAAAAAGCATGCATTAATTTTTGCTCCTTGAAAATCAAGGAACTTAAATGAAATTAGCCCATGGCTACTTAGGCAGACTCCAAAGACATACTCCTTTCAGCCTGTTTTCCTCACCTGCACCAGGTTGTCTGAGGTTGAAAAGAGACCATGCATGTGAACGATGCTTTGGATACCATAAAATGCCGTGCACACTCATTGCTATAACCTTCCTTGAGGAAACTGTGTGTCTGGGGCTTAAATAACCCTGCTTCACACATCTCCAAGGTCAACTTACCGGATGTTGTTGTGATTGGCCTTAGGCAACTTTTCACAAGCATTCCACAGAGCCTGAAGCCTCTTGTCTTGCTCCTGGATGCTGGGAAATTGATAAAGGAAAGCCATCGATGAAACATGACTCAATGGTGTCTCCCTGGCAATCACATTAAGCAGTCAGGGTGATATGTGAGAATGAGGTGCTAACCACTGTGACTGACCAAATCAGCAAGTAGGATTATTTAAATGTTCAGTTACTATTATACTATTTCCCCCTCTATGTTCTCTTTCTGTCTTGTCCTGCACATGTTACGTGTCCCAGGTGAATGAGTGCTGGGGTAGCAGATGAGGGCAGGAGGGCAGAGGCTAGACACATGCTTTGGAGTGGACAGGGCCACGGTATTTTCAGAAGGATGACTGTGACACAGAAACCAGGACACATGACACATCAGGGAGCTCAACCGCTTTCACACTGTGAAGGCATCATATCGTCCTGTTCAACAGATATTTAATAGATGCCAAGTAAATCCCCTTTGAATAAGTAAATCCTATGAACCCAATATGGACACAAGGAAATCTGACCTCTCAAGACACAACTCAGAGATGGAGAAGTGCCATGAACCAAAGGATTCTCCACTCTACAAAAGATGCTCTAGGAATTTCTTTATGTATAAGCCCTAGGAGAATTAAAAGATATTACTTCTAGGACTACACTTTGTACATGCTTTTCACAAAAATCTACACCAAGGCCAACGTGGTTAGGAAGGCCTTATGCTCAAAGACCCTTTCCTCCTGAAAAACTGGAAGGAAAACACAAGCTCAGACACCAAGGCAGGGTGGTGGCCCTCACACACATGCCGGATACCCAGAGGTCCTCCCAAAGATCCCGGCCAAGGAGTGAAAAACTCTTTCCCTTGGCTCAGCCCTGAGGAAAAGGTAAGCGTGGTCCACATCGAACTTCTGCTAGGAAACCAAAGTGAAAACCAAACCTCCCATTTGGAGATGGAAAGGTAACAGCTCATGTTTGCCAAGGGGCCAGAATTGACCAAAGGCTGGCCAAAGAGGGCTTTCTCACAGGGCATCAGAGGCCCCAGCTCCATGCTATCTGTGATCTTGTGCCAATCACTTAATCTCTGTGCACCTCGCTTTCCTCATCTGTAAATGGGATTAGTAAGAGAACTTCCCCTAGAGGTACCCAGTGCTCAGCTCTCTCAGTCAAGGTCAGCCTTTGCAGCTGCCGATGCTGCCACCTCTGCTGTCACCACCACCAGCGTCTGGGATGTCTCTTGTGGAACCAAACCGTATTCGCTGCCCTGTGTCTCCATCTTTTCTCAGTTGAAAGGGTGGCTGCTGCCAAGACCTTTCATAGAGTAACAATCAGCAAACACACACTGAGTGCCTCCTGTGTGTCAGGCACTGTCCTGAGGGCTGGGACGGCATGAGGAAGCAGGAGGTTGCTGCTCTCAGAGCTCACCGTCTCATCAGCTGCACACACAACCCTGAGCCAGGCCGTCCATTGTAAGCAGAGAGTGAACACAGTGGACAGGACAGGTCGTAACGCTGCGGCTTTACCCTGCGGTTACCGGGAAGGTGTTTGAGGCTACCCTATTTTGTCATGTATAATGTGCAGTTTTTTGCCCAAATTTGTGTGGGAAAAATAAGGATGCACGTTACAGATGGGCAGTGCTAATTCTGTATCTATATAAATGTTTTTAATTCTTTTATGCTTATGAGTTAAAAGGGTAAGTCTAGAAATCAATAACGATATCCACAGGCAAAATAATACCCTGGAACACGATAATTGTGGTTTTTTTATATAAAAAATTTTATACATAAAATGTATAAATTTCATACATAAAATTTTTTGTACCTTGTATCTGTCCTTGTGCTTTGTAATTACTTGTTACATACAACTTCTGTACCACAATGTTAAAATATAAATGCTAAAATTCCTTTATAATACAAAAAACAAGTATCTAAGTATAAACAAATAAAAATTTGATTTAGAAAATTAAAAGAATTTTTTTCCTTGAAAGTTTGGACTAAAAACATGGGTGCACATTACACACAGGAGTGCATTATACATGGTAAAATACAGTAATTTATGTGGCTTGCAAAGACGTGTCCTTTGCATTTCAGGCCACCTTGCCCTGTCCTGGGGACTCCTAATTGCTGTCCTTGTCCCTCCCTGGCTCCATCCAACTCCCAAGTGTCCCATCCTGTGGCAGAGCCAGAGGGACATGTCCTGCAGAGTTTGCCCAGTGTGCTATTGTCTGTTAGGGTGAGTGTGGGAGATTCAGCTTCATCCAACACCAATGGTTATCAGGCCAATTGCCTGGGGAGCTTTGAAATACAGAGCCCAAGCCAATTAAATCAGGATGTCTGGGAAGAAAGATCTGGGCATTGGTATCTACTAGAAGCTTCTCAGGAGACTGATGTGCACAGAGGGCTGGAAATGGCTGCTTGGGGCAAAATTAACTTTTTAGAAAGTGTGACCTCAATGGCAGCCACCGTCATTCCTGGAGTGCTAAGGCATGACACGCATCTCCTCCAGGGGCAGAAACAAGTGCTTGCTTTTCCCTGGTGCCCAGATACAGACTTCTGAGGCACTGGGGCATTCCTGTTTCCTGTTTCCTCCTGGAGAGCCACCTCAAAGGCGGTGGGTGGAGCATCTCTCAGATCCTGAAGCAGCAGGCTGGCCTCCCCTCTCCAGCTTCATCAAGCTCCATCAGCCACTCAGTGAGTCAGAGGGACAGTTTTCATCACAGGATATGTCCTCACTTATCTTCATCCCTAGCACCACATTGCTGCTCTAGAGGCACTGAGGGCCACGGGCAAGCACACAGGTTTTGGATTCAGATCCTCGTCCTGCCACATATTAGGTGACAAGTAACCTGCTATTAGTACCTGTCCTAGGACTCAACCTGCCCATCTGTAAAATGGGAGAAACAGCACCACCCACTTCCTAGTGCTATTGAGAAAGCAGATGAGTTAAAAATGGACAATGAGCTTAGAATAATACCAAGTCTAATAAACCCACTAAACGAACGGTCTCACTCGTGATTGTTAAGATCACCATGGAATGCAACACTCACTCTCCAGTCAGACATAAGAACACCATATACTCAGCCAGCCTTTAAAATGCATAATCTCTATTCTCTTATGGGAAAAAATGGTGTTATGTAACAGTGGGAGCTACTACCCTTCTCCGATTCAACAACTGCTAGCCTGGTTTCACATACAGGTGAGCTGGGTTCTCCCTTAGCTGCGCCCACACAGCCCAAATGTTATGTTTTTAT
Source organism: Lyroderma lyra (assembly GCA_004026885.1). Lineage (NCBI taxonomy): Eukaryota > Metazoa > Chordata > Mammalia > Chiroptera > Megadermatidae > Lyroderma > Lyroderma lyra. The sequence continues at coordinate 343,540 of PVJL010000197.1, read as the reverse complement.
GTTAGTTATTAAGTAGTTGCTGTGAAAATATTTTTAACTCATACAGATATGGGTAAAATCCCCTGTGACCACTCCCTTGTCCTACTCACCTCCAGAAAGAATCACTACTATCTGTGTGAGCCCTTCTAGAACCTTCTTTTAGGCATTTACACATAGAGAGAGGCACTCTTAAAATTGATGTATTTCTTTTCTTTTTACAATACCAGAATACCATGTGTGTCCTGGTTACCTTGTTTATTTCACTCAACAATAAATCGTCACACCTTTTCATGATAGCATGGATAGCTCTGTTATTTCATTTTAACTGCTGTGGAGTATCTCACAGGGTAGATATGCCATAGTTTATTTAGCCATGCCCCACATCCCCCACCTATGCACATTTAGTAACTTTTAGGCCTTTGCTACTCCAGATGACAATGCATCCCTGTACATGTTTCTTGGGGCAACGAACATGCATTTCTCCATGACAGAGACCAAGAAATGGAACTCCTAGATCATTGGTTACATGCTTTGATCATTTCAATGAATACTTCCAAATTAACTCCAACCCACAAGACACTCCAAAATGTGGTGTACTCACTTGGAAGCCTGAATCCACTCGTCATAGAGTTCAAAGGTCATGAGAGGTTCTGGCAACTCTCGGAGGTAAGATTTCAAAGCTCCTGGGCATGAATATAACATTGGCCATGAGCCAAGGTGACATGGCAGAGACAGTCCCACCAGCCGGCATGACCCGTGTGGGTCACATCTGGGGACAGGCTTCCTGACCCAGACAACAAGATCAAACAGCAGCTTCCCATGTGCATGGATCTGAGACTCTGTCCCGGCAATGGGACCAGGAGTGACAACGGCATTCGTGTCCCCACCTCTGATTTACCGCCATCACCTCACCTCCTGCTGGCATTCTGCAGGGACCTTCCTTTCAGGGGCCAGAGCGACCAGGCCTAACCCATCTGAAGTGTGTCAGGAAGCCACCGGCTCCAACGTCGGAACTTGTGGTCACACACCCGCCGTGCTCACCCCTTCCTCGTGAGCCACTATGGCAGTGCGCGCTCACCTGCGATGGCGTGGGGGTCCGCCGAGTACTCCTGCACGTCTACCACGCAGCAGTCCAGGGCCGCCTTCAGCTTCTTCAGCTTGGACGCCGACGGAGCCACTCGGAACAGCCCCTGCCAACAGGACGGCGGTCAGTGGACAGCACCATGACTCAATGGCACGAAAGCAAAACCAACAGAGACGGGAAGCCTTCCCAGTCCTTTCCTCCCAATTCTCCTGGATGCATTTCCCCTGCACCACCTGGCAACAATGCAGCTGCAGGTTTTCTGTTTCCTCCTCAGGAGTGGGAACTGGGCCTTTCCCACTGTTGTGTCTCTTGTGCTAAGTATGGGGGGTGGGGGGTGTGACCCATTGTTCAGTCTCAGGATTTGCTGAAAGGAATGAGACTTGGGTATCAGCCCTCTTATTCTTGTGCATTTAAGATATATTTCAGAGAAGACTTTGACTGAGACCTGGTTAGATGTGGGGCAGTTAGGAAGTGGGAGGTGAAAAGGTCTTCAGGGTGTGTGGGTGTGTGGGTGTGTTGGGAGGCACAGGGCTATAGTCTTAGAACCAGATGGAGTCTGTGTCCTCAGGGTAAGGGCACACAGGGCAGGGTGGGGGGGATATTTGTGAGGACATCTTCAGCCCCTCCACATTCCATTCTTAGCACCCCTTCCAAATCACTGTCATCTTTTCCAGGTGAACGACTACATCATGTAGGACACACGTGAACTATGAAGAGAAAAAGGAGGATGGTGGGTAGGGAGGTGACCAGTGCAGGTCAGAGTGATAAAGGAACCCCCGAATCACAGACATAGGTTGAAGACCTACTGGTTTTTTTGTTTCACTTTCTTAGCTCCTTGCATTCTGGAATCACATACGAGAGGGGACCCAAAGAAACCTCAAACAACCTTCTGGAGGGTGAGCCCCTTGTAGTACAGGCTTCCCCTGCTCAGTGAGTGTTCTAGGAGCCCGTCTGCATCTGTGGACCAGCTGGCATTGTTGTGAGAGGCTGCGTTCAGCTTCAGTGAATGGTTTTTGGAGATTCTTTCAACGCGTTTTCCCATTTCATGATGGGTGATTGACACAAATAATATGCAGCATGACAATGCACCTGCCCACACCGCGCTGAGTGTTCAGCAGTTTTTGACCAAAAACAGCATGACTCCCATGCCCCACCCCCCACGTTCACTGATCTCACCCTGAGTGACTTTTTTTTTGTTTCCCTGGATGAAAAAAGTCCTCAAAGGGAAACGTGCTGATGTGGAAGAGGTGAAACAAAAAATGGCAGAAGCACTAAAAGGCATCAACATCAGTGAGTTCAAAAACTGTTTTGAGCAGTGGGAAAAGCACCTCAATAGATGGATTGCATCAAACTGAGAGTCCTTTAAAGGTGACTGAAGTTTAAATACATAAGAATAAATATAAAATTTTTTAGAAATAAATTTGGGAGTGTTTTGGTCCTCCCTTGTATAAAAACCAGAAGGAGAAGGTGATTGTTAACAGAGCTAGCAAGTTCAGTTTTGGGGAGTTAGAGAAAAATCCGCATGGGAATGTTAAAGAAATGGCAGCAAAAAGGGGAGTGGAGCCCAGAGGAGGGGTGAAGACCCCAAATCCTCACTCAGTTCAAGGCGCAGCTCTAGAAGAAAGTGTAAATGCCACAGGAAACATGAGAGAGGGGAGAGGGCAGGGCTGGGGTGGTGGTCTGAACAGATCATTGAGATGCCCTGACTGGAGCACCGGAGGATCAGGGAGTGGAGGGTGGTGCTAGTTACGAAGACCCTCACAGGAGTAACTTCACAGGCAGCTGAGTGGCCAAGAGCCGGGGCTGGGCAGGCACTGGGGTCCCTGGGGTTTGCTGAAGGCAGGTGTAGCCCAGTGGTGGGAGCAGAAGTGGCACCGCAGGAGAAAGTGGCGTAAGGAGGCAGAGTCAGCAAACGCCAAGAGTTATTTTAAGAAGCTGGGGAGCGTAAAAAACCCAACCAAAGAGCTTAGGGATGAAATATGAGGCTGCAGTTGGGTTGAAAGACTTTTTTCCCAGGCTAGAGGAAACCTGAGTGTGTTTGTTCCTAAAGGAAAAGAGCGGATGCAAAGTAGCGGAAAATGCAAGGGAGAGAGCGAGCTCTGATGAGAGGCAGAAAGGTCCAGAAAGCTGGGACATGCTGGATCATAGCACTACGTTCTTCAAGAACCAGTGTTCACTGCTTAGTTTTTACTTCTTGTACGTATTAATATTGATATAGGAGGGGAAGCTAAATATAAGGTGATGGAAAGAGAAGTCACATTAGGTAGTGAACTTATTATACATCAAGTTGACAATGCACTGTAGGATTGTATGCCTGAAACTTATGTAATCCTTGCTAACAGATGTCACCCCAATAAGTCTAACAATAAAAATGAATTTAAAAAAATATTGATATAGTTACATTTAAAAACATCCTGCATCTTTCAGACAAACTTACTGAAGTATTAAGAGATGAAATGATACAATGTCTGAGATTGGCTTCAAAATATCCAGGGTGGGGGTTTGGGGGCAGAGACGAAACAGGACTGACCATAAACTGGGTGACAGAGGCATTATCTTATCTTTAAGCATTTCAGTTTTTCCATAATTAAAAAAAAAATGATGGAGTTCACCTCAGAGTTCATGAGATTGTCCCTTGGGGAACTGTAAAGACCTTTTCATCCTGTAATTGGTAACACACGAAAATGCCTGGCACTTAAAATGTGATTTAAAAAAACAACAAACAAAAACACAAATAACAATAACACTTATTCTCATTCCTTTTGAATCGCCAGCATCTACAGCAGGCCTAACACAGAGGCGGCGGCCCAGGTGGAAACATTCATTGGCTTCCTTATCTTCTGATGACCTCCTGATGGTGACCTCTGATGACCCAGTGCTGACTTCCAGACTGTTCTGGAGTAATCAGGTTTATCTGGTAGATGTTCAATGCACCTCCCCTAGTAAGTTTCTAAGCCCCCACCTCACTCTTTGTACCTGGCTCAGTGAAAAACGCATACCAGGCTCTAAGTAAATATTGATTGGCTGATCAGATCCAAGGACGATGGAGCCAAGGTTTTACAACAGCCTATAGAAGAAACCAAAGAGGTGGCCATCTCCAAGGGAATGATTTTCACAGCGACAGAAACGACGGCCATCCATTTCTCGTCAACCTTTCTTATATGTGGCTCTTAAGAAGTACTCTCTAATGTCCCTATCAGTCATCATATTTTTGGGATCTCTATGAAAGAATTACGACCAAAAAGAGTAAAAGGTCTATTTTCAAAACCAGGAGACTTATGAAGAAGTTTATACTGAAAGAGAAATGAGGGTGAGGAAGCGGGGAGCGGGGATGAGGCAGCCACATGCCCAAATCCCATAACGTATGAAGATGGCTACAGTATGGCTCTACGTTCCTCACGGCTGGTGCTATCAGCTCTCCTTGTAAAGCGAAGGCTCATGGGAAACAGCAGGACCAGTTATGTGTTTTGTAGGAGAGGGGGTTGTACCAGTGTCTTACCATGGATTTATGGGGGCCGGGGTGGGGATGGCAACAGGAGAGGAGAAGACCCTTCAGGCTGTGTTTCATGGAAGAAGGAAGCTCTGAGGGGCTGGGTGTGGCTGTGCCCAGACCTACCTCTTCCTGCATCCCACATTCCAGCAGCATCGTCACACAAGCCTCAATGGGGAAGGCAATCTCGCGGCCACTGATGGTGAGGTGTTCCTCCAGGGGCTTCCCGAAGGAAGGCTTCTCCACCCAGGCCTCTGAGGGGACGCAGCAAGAAAGGTATCAGGGAAGGTCACTCACACAGGAAATATTTTTATCCTTTAGTCACACAGACTCTCCTAAGACTACCAACGACATGGAGGCCCCGGTGAGTCTCCATTTGTGTAGTTTTGTGAATGATGGGGAGGACTGGGCAGGGTGGGTGGCTCACCAGCTGTGTGCAGAGGTGCTGGGCTTCATGTAACACCCACCCACTCTCCCACCCCCGGACTCATCCGCCTGAGGGGACAGTGAGTGAGCGAGTTTGGGTGTGAGTGTGAGTGAGTGTGAGTGTGTCAGTGTGTGTGTGTGGGAAGTTCTAGCAGCTCATCTAAACTTGACCTTGTTGGAGAGAGTGTAAGGGTGAGTGAAATATAGGGTACCCGTCTCATCTGGGAAGGCAAGGAGGCTCCCCACGGGAAGGTTTGCACTTACCCTGTTGTGCTTTTATCTGAGGCAGTACAGCCTGCAAGAGTGTCAGTGACTTCCTGTGGTATTCAGCTTGCACTTCTATTAGCTAAGAAGACACAAGAGCAGGAGTTAGCCTTGGCCAAAATGGGGGGAGGGGGAGGGACACAGGCTGCTGCGCCATGCAGGGTGCTCTGCATGAACGGGATGTTTTAAGCACAGAGAATGAGGGGGAGCCCTCTGCTTCTTCCTCGACTCACTGAAAACTATGGGCACACTTCCTGCTTTGCCTCTGTAGCAAAGGAGTCACCCTGAGTGGGACTTTGGGAAATAGAACCAAGAAGAATTTGGGGAAGCACCCCAGAGCTAGAGCCTGACTTAGAGAGCTTGCCTTCGCTGCCATCCTACCTTACGCAGTAACCCATCCCCAAAGCAAAAGGCAAAACCGTGATGTGCAACAGTAGGGAAACATAAATGGGAAACACACTTAGAAATCCATCTGCCTGTAACAGCTAAATGCCATTAGTACATGTGTATGTGTACATGTATATGTATATGTGTGTGTGTAAATGTGTGTGTGTGTGTGTGTGTGTGTGTATATATATATACACACACACATTGTTTAATGCAAAGTGATGTTATGATATAATTGATGAGAAAATTTGAGGCTTGAGCCACAATCCTCCTCAAGTATGTTGGGAAGTAAAATTGCTTTGATTACAGTGATACAGTCCAAAGAACAAATTCCTTCAATAGGTTCTATTTTGACCATCCCGATACTAAATACAAAACCTGCCAAAATGTTGATAAGAGCACATGAAAACCTGTGAACAGTAGTTTACCTCTTTTATTTTTGGAACCCCACCCCTGCAAAATGGGCACATAGGAGGGAAGGGGAGCAAATTATTATTTAAATGCTTGGTGTGGGGGGCAGATACGATTATCTCCAAGTAAAACTAAAATGGAATTTTTAAAAAATCAGAATATTGAAATAAACAGTACACAAATGGCAATAAAGCAGTCTAATAAAGCTTGGAATGTCAATGATTTCCTTAGTTTAAAAAACTCTAAAATTGAATATTACCTTCACAAATAAAACCAATGGCATACACTTGAAAAAATACCACTATGTTAAAGTAAACTTTCTAAGTTGGAAGGAATGTTTATCATCTCTCAGGATACAAGGAGCTCCTCTGAATTTCTGGTCCACTGAGGAAAGTGCTGGAAGACTGCGGATATCCCACAGCTAGTCCACATACTCCTCAAAGCATTTTAAACTTTTCGGGATTTCTCTTCCCTTTTCTTTGTCTTCCTTCCTTATCATCCCATGACTTCCCTATTTTTAATTTGCATTTTTTCTCAACTCAGATACTGTTTCGCTACTCTCTAAATCCTCTGTCATTGATCAGAGGCAGGCAACAGGTCCCATCAGTCATCGTTTACCTACCTGTCATCATCTTTGGCAAAAACCCAGATAACAAACAAACAGGTGCTGGGGGCGGGGTTATCTTCTCCTTTCCAGGTCCTTGCTTATATAACCAGGGTTTCTCAATCTTGGCTCTACCGCCATTGCGGTCTGGATAATTCTTTGTTGTGGGGCCATTCTACACATTGTAAGATGTTCAGCAGCATCCCTGACTTCTACACACTCGATGCCAGGAGCACCTCCCCACAAGGTGACAGCAAAAATGTCTCTGATACTGACAAGTGTCTAAGGCAAGAGGAAGCAAAATCACCCCTGATAGAGAACCATTGCCAGAGGTCCCTGAGTTGCAACAGCTTTCGTGGATGAGGTTAAGTTTTAGTCGAAGGTTTTTGGGGAAATCCATACGAGGAGAAACAAAAGGCAGGATTTACTCACAGGGAGAACCATCAACCCCCCCACCCTTTTCTGTGACATGCTCAACCAAGGGGCCCCCAGTGTCACATCCACATTCCTTGGCTCTTGCAAATGGATTATAAGTCGTCGCACCTTTCTGGACCTTACCGTTTGAAAGTAGTTTGCATAGTCTATTTCTTTGGCCACAAAACTGTACATGTCAGCCGAGAGCTGGTCCTGTGGAAGGTAAAATGCACAACCATCGTAAAACATAAAACACGACAGAATGGCTCAAACAAGGGTCTAGACGTCACTAAAGAAAGAGCCTTAATCTCATTTTTAATACACCTTGACATACGAGGGCTGTCCGGGAAAAATCCAGCCATACATGCCTGTCTTTCATACTACATGGCTGGATACTTTCCGGACGGCCCTCGTATTACAAACTTTGCCATGGACATTTCCATGTTTCCCAACCATGGCTCTAGAGAATGAGTAAGCGTGGAAAGAACACCTGGGCCAGTGGTTTCCTCAGGGATTTTAGCACATGGGCCACGTCTAGAGTTAGGAAGGCTTGTACCAGGGAGCGCAGCTCTGCAGTTTGCAAAGCAACCTCCAAGTACAAACTGCTTTTACTGTCTTCATTCGGCCATGTCCTCTCTCTGCTTATTCTACTGCTTTGCTTCACCTCAACATGGATTGGCTGATCACAAGCATGTAAGAGACAGAAACAACACCGGTTTGGAGGGAGTTGGACAAGGCAGGTAGGCAGGAGAGGAGTGCTGATTCAAAACTTAGTAAAACCTGGCCTCACCCAACTTGGCACCCACATTCCATAGTGTTAACAGTCCCGAGCCTTTTCAGTTCTCTGTGAGATCAGGGTGGTGACCTAATGCTGTGTCTGAATCTGGATTGAGTTCTCCAAGAATGATTTTTCAGTTCCACAGAAACACCCACATCAAGAAGCTATACTAAAAAGTTCATGTTGAGCAGGATGCACTCTGTCACTAACCATACATCTGAGCATCTTGGGTCTCTGAACTTCTGTTTGCATGAATAGTCTCCAAAGTTCCTCCTTGTTGGTTGCCTCAGGCAGGAGATCTTTAGAACAAATGCTCAGTTGAAGACAGAAGAGTCTATCATGCTTGCATTGAGGTGAACATGAGAACAGCACAGGAAAGCTGGTCTAGACACTGAGCAAATTCAGCAAGCAACACACACCTCGGGAAGAGCCTGTGTCATGGCTCCTCATGTGCTCTGTGCCCACCCCACAACCCTCAGCCCCTCCCTCTAGCTGCCAATAAAGACTCCTGCTGAGAGCACTGGGGAGTGAGGAATGATGGGTTTCCTTTTCCAGTTTCCCCGAAAAAGGAGCTACTGTGGGGCACACCCTTAAGGAGTTCTTGTCACTGGGTGACAGAACGAAGGCACTGAGCTAAATGAGAGCATGAAGCACTGACGAGTTAATGCTATGCTTGGTCCAGTTCCCAATAATGAAGAAAGGGGAAGGGAGAATTACTATTCGTTGAGAACAGGCTCAGCGCCAGGAACAACGCTGCATGGAATCCAATCTAACTCTCCCAGGTAAGTGCTGGCTTTTCAGTTTCACAGGAGTGGCTACCAAGTGTTGAAGGATCTTATTGGGTCTGTCCTCCACTGTCTCAAAGGTTCTTCTCAGGTAGGGGCTTAACAACTATTTGCTGAAAGAACAAACGAAGGGGGCTCAGCTATGGTAATTTTCCCTGAGAATAAAATGGGCGCTAAGCCCACCGACCTCAGCAGCCTTTCTCCAGAGCATCCCTGTAATGAACGTTTGTGTAAGGCTGCTAAGGCTATTGAAGGTTCAAGAGAAAGCAGTTTCATGACCTTGTCGGCCCTCCCTGCATCAGCATTGTTCAGGACACATCCATCACTAACTAGCCTGGCAGTCATAAGGAGATATTTCAAGTCAGGGGAAAGCAAAGGGTTGAGTGATAGGCATGTCTCTGAGGATAGGGGAAGGAAGCGATCCCCTAAATGCCACATCGAACACACTTTCAAGGACTCAGCATTCAAGCTTTGCCAACAGATGATTTTAGAGAGGTCAGACTGTGTATATGTGTGTCCCCAGGAACATTAAAAAATTTTTAAAAGTACAATTAGACTCCTGCCTTATTAAGTGAACAATATGGATTCCAAACAAGTCACACAGTAAGAAATAAAAAAAGAAACCATAAATCAAATGTCCATTTATCCAAATCGTTAGTGAATTTTCCTTATAAAGAGAAAGAAACAACTTGCATCAATAATCATCAAAGTAAAATGTGTTTAAAAAAATCATTTGCTTTCTGAATTTGCAAGTAATCTTTTTGGAAAAAAAGACAAAGTAAATAACCAAATTCATCTGTAATCCTGATAGCAGAGATAACGGCTATACTCACTGTGATGTTTGCCCATTTTGCATATATTTTAATTGGCACATAGTTTCTATGATTGCCAGGCTTACAAAAAAATGGAACCAGAATGTTTTGTATGTTTACCTTTACTCCTAGATAAACACACTTCCTAATGGACATGATATGCAATATGTGGATGTGTCTATTATTCGATACTATGTTTTCAATTTTCCATATTGTAATGACACTTGAATAAGCATCTGTTTATACAGGGTTGCACCCATCTCCTGATTATTTCCTTAGGATTAATTTGTAGTTAAAATTAATTCTGATTATATAACTCCTTATAGATAAATTTAAAAATATTAGAGAGATAATAAGTTGAGCCATTAGGGCTTTTGACATACACTGTCACATAACCATTAGTAATCCATTAGTGTATTGTTTGTTTTCTGCAATAACCTTTTAATTTTGTTTAATCACAATCAAAATTATAGAGGAGACTTAAATAATGTTGTTTTATCAAGAGGTTAACTTTCTTCTAGATGTATTGTCTAGATGTCCACTGTCAATTCCTTGTCAACATTAAGTACCCACTTTCTTATAGAAAACTTCATTTTCTCTTATATATCTAATTTTAAGAATTCTTTAGATTGATGAGACTATTGGTTTTATCAAACACTACTAATATTTTGCCCAATTTTCCACTTATCTTTTGATACGATTTATAACTTTTTTCTTTTTTGTACTATACTTTTCTAATGGCTTTTCCATGCAGTCTTATCTATTAAATTTTTCTTTGTGATTTCCTCCTTTTCTATAAAAATTGGCTTAGGGCATCTCAACCCACAGTATAAATATTCATATATATGTGTAGTAGAGAATATATAAAACTTTAATGCATTTGAAATTTATTTTGTTATCAGATTTAGATTTTTTTCAAGAGCTAACAAAATGTCTCAGAATTGTTCATGAATAGACTAGATTGTCCCTATGGATTAGAAATACCACAGATGAAACTTTGCATATATTTGGATTTTGGATTTTCTTCTGGCTGAGATGACTTTTTTTGTTTTTTTAATACTGTTCTGTACCTAAATTTTAAATTATGTAACCTCATAATATGAGGGCTGTCTGGAAAACATCCAGCCATAAATACTTCTATTTTTCATAGTACATGGCTGGATACTTCCTGGACAGCCCTCATATATAGATGTATTCCTACTATTGAATATTATGCACCTTATTAAAAAGACTAAGCTAGGGAGAGGAGGGGGAGGGAGTCAAATATATGGTGATGAAAAGAGAACTGACTCTGGGCGGTGAACTCATAATGCAACACACAGGGGATGCACTGTAGAACTGTATACCTGGGACCTATGTAATTTTTGCTAACCAATGTCACCCCAATAAATTTAACAAGTATAAAAAGGTAAAACAAAGCAAAACAAAAAAACTAAGTTAGCCCTATAGCTACTTAACTTGGAGAGATGTCCAGGATGTATTGTTAATTGAGAAAATAAGTTGTGGATGAATATAAACAACATGTTTTATAAACACACAGACACACACATGTACATACAACAAGGAACACGGGAAATGCGATCTATGAGCACATGTTGGTACGACTACGACAAAAGGGGTGGGAGGCTACACAACTGGTTCTAATACTGGCTTCCTTTCCCTTCCAAGTTTGGTGGCCACTTGACATGTGACAGAGTGAATAGTTCACAACAAACATCTTAATAAACACTGATGAAGAGGGCAAACTGGGCACTTTCTTTGCAAACAGAGAGATTGGTTGTTAGGCAAGAAGGGAGGAAATTATTGCTGTTTTCTAGATTTATTGTCCTATTTTTCATTGGTTATGGTAAACATGTATTACTTTTGTAATCTTTGAAAATAAATGTAACATACTTTTTGGTGAAAACAGCATATGTAGGAAGCTACACAAGAATAAATAAAGCTCTTAAACTTTTATTCTTGGATATTCAGATTTACATCCCCTCATTATACCGCCCTCCTGTACCTCCTGAAGAAGTACTTTCATAAGAAACAAGATTCTTAAGTGAAGAACATAAATCTGAGGTAAATGGGTAGAGAATACACAAAGTAAGAGTAAAATCAGCATGAGAGAAGAGTGACAGATACTTCACAGATAGCACAGCTGGGTATATGCTATGAACACAGAAGCTCCAAAGGGCGGTTGGCTCTACTCAGGATGAATCTCACATCAGAAATACTGGTTTTACTTTACTTGGTCCCACAGGGTTGTAGGCTGAGAGACAGGGAATTCTTTAAACATTTTTCAATGTTTTGAATTCTAGAGAGAAATTCTGACTCTGAATGTCACCTGAATGCAAGGTCAAAGTCATGTGCACAGGGTGACTGTAAAGGGATAAGCCAATGAATAGACAAGCTAGCAAGACCAGATAGGGCCACAAAGAACAGAGATGTCTGCATGCAAGGTGGCTACTCTCCTTTAAAACTGTATGTGATTAAGACCATAGGTACCGAGCATAGTTGCAGAAACAAGAGATTTTTGTTCCTTGGACGTGACAGATATGCACATATACACAGAGTAGCATGAATAGTGCACTGCTAATTAAGCCCTAGGAAACATTGGTGGGGAAAGGAGATGGGGCATATCTGACCATGTGTCACATTTCTTAGGAGGAAGCACTCCCCTCAACTAGTGGGATGTTTTCTCCTCTGTGTCTCTCTCCTTGGCTCGCATTTCAACTCCATAGATAACTGTCTCCCAGGAGGCAAAGGCTTGATAAAGTGACTCAGGAAATATTAACAGGCATACACAAAAATTTAGTATCAACAGTGAGTCAAGGCTCACATATTGTCTAAATTCTTAATGGTTCTGTGTAGCCTAGAAACTATTAGTTGGGATGCAGGTGGCTTATAAAAGCTTCACGCAGAAACCAAGGTCTTCTCCTCTTTGCCTACCCTGCAGGGACACCCACCGCTGCCCCCCTGACTATGTCACTGGCAAAGCCCCAACTCTCAGGACCCATCCGAGTTCTTAGGAGATGCCAGCAGGCAAGCATGGGACCAGTTAGCTCAGCAGAGGCTCACTACTCAGGTTTTAACGCAACTCCAGTGAGCACAAAGGAACTCCCCTAGGGCTCTCCCATCCGTCCTGGTAGAGAGGAGCAAAGAGGGGGTACCCTGCAAATTTCCACTCTGTTGGCAGCCTCCTCCATCTCTTCCCTGAGGGCATCGGCTTTGGCACCCGCAGGCTGCAAGCTGCTGGACAAACCTGAAGACTTGGAAGTCTGCTGCCACCTGATGGAAGATGAGAAAAAGAGGAGAGGTGTGAGGCAGGGAGAGCAGCGCGGTACTGTGGGAAAGCTGAGAAAACAGCAGGTTACAAATATGCCCTTGACTACGACAGGCCCTCACATGCATGGAGACGGAATGACAAGGTGTCACGTACCAGAGCGGGGGTGGGGTGGGGGGTTTCAGTGTCCATTCAGCAGCTGTTAGAGACTGGGGAAGAGTCCCCCTTAGGCTACCATTTCCCCTACTGTCTTCTGAACACTAAGCCCAACTGACATTACCACTGCTTTGTCTGATGCACAGTCTATGGCATTCCTTTAAGCCCCCTGCCTATCCCATGGGCATCTCAGTTTGGACTCACCCACTTGGCTGAAGCCAATCATGGCCGCTAGATTAATCACAAATCGGAAGGCACCCATCGCCACGGGTAAGCACGAAGCAACTCCCCATCCAGATTAGACACCTCATGCACATTTTCTGAAACATTTATCTGTGCAGAGAACACAGGCCACCTGAGGAAGGTACTGGGGACACTTTTATGGGGGAAGCACAAATATTTCTGGTTGCAATGTCGCGATCAGAGAATTTCTAGAGGCAGGCCCTGAAGGAAGGCTGCAATTACAGCCTGTACACTCCACAGCTTTACAGGGGCCGGCGAGTAAGAAAAATAAGTCTAACGCGCCGTTATTTTAAAAACCAGTCCACGCCATCCTTTATTTCCTACTTGCAGTACAGACATGAGCTATGAAACTATTTCTCAGCTCTAAGAAAAACAGTTCGTGTCAGCACGATGACAAAGGGCAGCTGAAGCCTGGCTGCAGTCTCGGTGGTCAGGAGGGACAGCGAGGAGAAGGGGGTGGGACGGGGTGGGGGGGGGGGATGGGGTGCCGTCCTGCCTACAAGGCCGCTCTCTTCGTGGGGCTGTGGGGCTGTGGGGGGCTAGATGTTTCCATTAACAGGAGAAGCTGGGAACTGTCATGTGAACTCTCCTGAGGCAACGTGGCAACAGATTATAAAGTTTCTTTGAAACACCATGCTGGCCAGTCGGATGCAGAGCCAACCAGACAGCTCATCAGCTCCAATCAACGTAGAGCAGGGGCGTCCAACCTTTTGGCTTCCCTGGGCCACACTGGAAGAAGAACTGTCTTGGGACACACATAAAATACACTAGCAATAGCTGATGAGCTGAAAAAGAGTCCATGCATAATTTTCATAATGTTTTAAGAAAGTTAGTGAATTTGTGTGGGGCTGCTTTCAAAGCCGTCCTGGGCCACAGGAGGCCTGTGAGCTGCGGGTTGGACATGCTAGACATGGAGAAAGGAACCACGTTATCCTCACTCTGAGAGTCAAGAATCAAAACACTAGATGTGTTCCCTACAGAATTTTTCTTTTCCCTTTTGTTCTGTGCAAGACGCCATCATACAAGAAAGGGAAACTAAAGTTATTTTTCTATAGCACAAAGTAGCAAAATAAAGGAGTCTTTGTCACTTCAAAAGTGCACTCATGGGAAAGTTACTGAAAAAGGCTTTGGGATATCACGCTGGCCTGAAACTCTAGAGACAGACACGTGTCCTGGGAACGAGTCCACATGCAAGATAAGCACTGAGGGCAAATTAGAAAGGAAATGGTCTACTCACAGATGTGTAAAATCTAAGCTGACAGACAAGGACGAGTAAAAATTCCTGGCCAATTTTTTCTTATAATTGTTTGTCTTACAGAAATGACATATTTAGTTGATACTTCCCAGGTTTAAGCATTTTAAATAAAGTATTAAAGTACTGTGGGGTTTTTTTTTCCTCAAATAAAACATGAGATGCCATGTCTGTACTTGAAATCTCAAATCAAGAATATAACTTCATGATATTAATAGACTGTAGGATCAAGCCACACCCACTATCTGACTCAAGTTACCTGAAGAAAAAAAAATACACAAAAACTAACTAATATATAAGTGTAAAAAAAAATAAAGTGATTTTATGGCTTTATAAATCTAGATTAGATTTTTAAAAATCCAAATTATACGTAATACATGTATATTAAAATAAAGCTATTTTCCCATGTTATCTATTTTCTTCCTTTTTCCCCTCCATTTCCCCCCAAATTCTGTCCTTTAGTCAATATCCTGGTAGTTTAAAACCATACACCATTCCCCTCCCTTTGTAGGGAATTTTATTTGCAATATAAAAATATCTTGATATTATAAAATAGTGATAAGCTGCCCCTAAATGGCCTCTTTTGTGGAAAAAGAATAACAAAATCTTAAGAAAAGCTTGGAAAAAAATTGTATAGGCAGAAGAGTGACATTAATCATAGATTTCAAGGTCTGGAGGTCTTGTCAGTCAGCTGTTAGACAAATAAACTCAAGAACTGTCCTGCTCTGGGAAGAGAAAGAGATGGGTTTTGGACCAAGAGAATCAACAAGGATTCTCGTCCAAGGAGGGTTTGAGCTTTAAAATTTGAACAGTCTCTTCCCACTAAGGTAGCTGATGGGATATCACCCTTCTCTGGGAAGGATGCTGTCACATGTGACCTGGGGGAGAAAAAGACAGAAGAGATGCTTCGAGAAAGGCTGGAGTGAAGAAAACAGCCGGAAATAAGGGCATGGAGGTTTTAAAACCAGAATGGGGAAGAAGGCAAATGTGAGATCAATGCAGGGAAGGAGGGAGTCCAAAAGAAGAATTTCTGGAAGGCAAACAGGAAAGTTTCTCTAGTGGGGTATCTATTGTCCTGTATGTCCAGTCTTCTTTCCCTAGTCACAGGCATCTTCCACTTTTTGAGGTCTTGTCCTGTGGCTGCTATAAAGTGCGGGCCAAAAGAAGTGGCCAGTTTTGCGTGGCTCTCACAGTGCATGGTCCAGGGGAGGGTCCTTGATCCAAGCCAAGTCCGTGACCATCTTTCGTGGCCTTGGTCAATGACGAGCCAAAGAAGTGGCACATAAGCACGTCCAGACAAATGGAGCCCATCCTTTGCACATTTAGAAGTGAAACAAAAGAAAGAGGGCTCACACTGGGGAGACATGAGCCCAAGAGACATCCGGTGACCTCATGAAGACAATGGATCTAAGAAAAAGATGCCTAAATGTGGAGAGAAGCAGTGGTGGGCGAGGAGGAACTGCTCCCATAGGCAATGAGATTCTGCTGCCGGTCCCAGAGGAACTTCCAATGGCCAGAGCCCCAGAATGCCACTTCTAGCTATCTGCTCCTTCAATTCAGGGAGCTGCCCAGGACTCCTCCCCAAACTCCTGTTTTACTTATATTAGTTCACTTGCTTCCCAAGAAGGTAGGCATCTTAGGTTCCGTGGACTACTCTAATAAAACACCAGAGACTGGGCAGCTTAAACAACAGATAGTTATTCTCACAGTTCTGGAGGCTACAATGCCAAGGTCAAGGTTCCAGCAGGGTCTGGGCTCTGATGGAAGGCTCCCTTCCTGGCTTGCAGTCAGCGATCTTATCGCTGTTTTCCCGGGGCTTTTTCCCTGAGTGCGTGTGTTCCTTTTCTTATAAGGCCACCAAGCCTAGTGGATTAGTGCCATATCTGTATGACCTGATTTAACCTTAATTATTTTCGAAAAAGCCTATCTCCAAATATAGTCACACTGGGGGGGTTAGGGCTCAACATATGAATGTGGGGGTGGAGGGGCACAATTCACTCCATAGCAGTAGGACCCAAAGGTCTATTCACAGTGGAAACATTAAGTGTCCTAGACCCAGAGGTTTGCCCTTGAGATACATGCAGACTTTGGTTAGAAATGGGGCTCCTTCTTTAATCATTGCCAAACCAAACCTATAGCAGAAAAGATATTTGTGTATCATTCACATTCAATTCAATTCACAATGTTTAATTCAGCATAATTCCTTTGTGTTTACCTCCATCCTTCTTATCTATTATCTTTTATTCATCTTCTAAGCTCAGTATTTTTTATTGGCATATCAATAATGTATTCCTTTTTATTCCATTCTATGATTACATCACATTTTTTTCTTATCTACTGGTTGAGAGACATTTGAGTGTTTTCTGTTTTGGTCTATTCTGATTAAAGCCACTATGAATATTCATGTACAAACTTTTATGTTTGCTTTTGCTCTCTTGGAACAAAAAGAAGTTCAACAACTGGATCAAATAACAGGTGTTTAACATTTTTAAAAAAGGACCACACTCTTTTTCCAAGTGGCTGTACCACTTCACATTCCCCAAAGCATTGTAGGAGCATTTTATTTGGTTTACACCCCTGCTAGTAGTTGATAGGGTTGGTATTTTTAACTTTTTGCCATTCTAATGGGTGTGCAGTGGTATTTCATTATTATTTTAATCAGTGTAACGACTAATGCTCCACAGCAACTAATGATGTTGAGCATTTTTTACGTGCTTACTGGCCATTCATATCTTCTGTGGTGAGCTGTCACTTCAAATTGTTTGCCCATTTAAAAATGATATTGTTCATATTTTTATGATTGGCTCTAAAAGTTCTTTATCTATTGTGAATATAAGCCTTATGACAGGTATGTGTATTGAAAACATTTTCTCCCATTCTGTGGCATAACTTTTCCTTTTCCGAACAGCATCTTTCAAAAAGTAACATTTAAAAATTTTGATTCAGTCTAATTTATTAACTTTTTATCATTCATGTTTTATATATACTTAGGAATCTTTGCCTACCCCAAGGTTGCAGATTCTCTCCAGTGTTTTCTTCTAGAAATTGTGTAGTTTACCATTTTATACCACTTGTGCATAACCGTAGCTTCCTCCTTTCATCTCAAGATCCTTGGGCTCATGAGTCTTTCCTGGAAGGATCAGTAGTATCTCTCTCTCTTTTTTTAAATTACAGTTGATATTCAATATTGTATTAGTTCAAGTGTAAAGCATAGGAGTTAGACATTAATGTAACTTACAACGTGATGCCCCACATAAGTCTTGCACCAACCGAACACCATATGTAGTTATCACAACGTCATTGACTCCATTCCTTAAGCTGTACTTTACCTTCCTGTGACTATTTTGTGACTGCCACCTTGTATTTCTTAATCCCTTCTTCTTTTCAGCCCCACAACTCCCCTCCCCTCTGGCAACCATCATTTCATTCTCTGTATCCATGAGTTTGCTTTTGTCTTGCTTGCTTGTTTTTTAGAGTCCACATATAAGTGAGATCATATGGTATTTGTCTTTCTCTATCTGACCCATTTTACCTAGTGCTATACCTTCTGGATCCATCCATGTTGTTCCAAATGTTAAGACTTTATTCTTTTTTATGGCTGAGCAAAATTCCACCATATATGATGGTTCTCTGCAAAGTATCCAGTCATATACCTGTTCTCATTACATTGACAATGGCTGGATTTTTTCCGGACAGTCCTTGTATACACGTACCACCATCTTCTTTATCCATTTGCCTTTCGATTAGAGCATTTAATCCAGTTATATTTAAAATAATTATTGAAAAGTAGGTAGTTATGGCGACTTTACTAATTGTTTTCTGATTGTTTTTGTAGTTCTTTGTTCCTTTTTTAGGCTCCTGTTCTATTCTCTGTATGGTGTTGACATTCCATATGTTATGTCTGGATTTCTTTCTCTTTACTTCTCGTATATCTTTTGTATATTTTTGGTTTGTGGTTACCATGTGCTTCATATATAGCAAGCTATGTGCATTAAAGTCTATTTTAAGTTGGTTGCTTAAGTTTGAACACATTCTATAATCACTACCATTTTTATTCATCCCTTCTAAGTTTATGTTTTTGTCATTATTTTTTACATCTTTTTTTTCTTTTTTTTGTGTGTGTATCTCTCCTAATTTATTGTTTTAATCACACATGATCATCCTATTTTTGCCTTTTCACCTTGTTATTAGCTTTAGCTTTGGTAGATTCATTGTTATTAGGTGTTTGCCTTTGTCAGTGAGATTTTTTTTTTCTTTGTGATCTTTTCTTATTCATATTTTTTATTTTCTTTCTCTTCTTAAAGAAATCTCTTTACCATTTCTTATAATACTTGGCTTGGGGATAATAAACTCCTTCTTTTTTTTTTTTTTT